>JAQGAW010000930.1:0-22793 GCA_034698025.1 Phthiracarus crinitus | reverse complement strand
TGAATGATAAAAAATTTTTGAAAATGCAATCGAAATGCAATTAAAATTATAAATTTCATATTGAAACAACACTAATTCCAATTAATCGAAATTGAAATTCAATAATAATTTAAATATCAATTTTAATTTTAAGCTTATTTTAACGTTTTAAAGCCAAATTTAGACTAATTAATTTTAAAAAATAATTACATTTTAATTTCTATTTCAATATTTAATTTATATAAATTCCATTTCAATTACATTTTTTATAACACCATTAATTTCAATTCCATTTCGATTTCGATTATTAATTTAATTTTTATTTCAATTGCATTTCAATTTTAATTTTTATTTTATACTCTTTTTGCATTGCATTTCAATTCCAATTTATCGATATGTAAATGGAATTATATTTTAAATTTAAATTTCGATTTTATTAAATGGAAACAACACTAACTACAACATTCCGTTAAGTGTGACTTATTTCTATGCGTTAAATAAAGTTTGAAATCAAAAGTTTAGTTACAATTCTTGTAACTTTAAAAAAAATATATCCCATGCAGAACACGTGTACTCAAACTTATATAATATTAACTGAATCACTGTTTTTATATATTTACAAAACAATCAATTATAATCAGGGTGTCCCACGGTCTGTTGCTCTGGGGTGGGTCTCATTTCGACTTTTAACAAATTTCAGATGGTGTATAAACTCATCGGATTTAAGCGAAAATATTTTGATCAGACTGCCAAATATTTTCAAAATAATTTTTTCCAATTTTTTTCTGGTGAAAGCCTAAACCACGCCTCCTCGAAAAATTCAACGAATTTAAACTATAATTTGGGTCACAATTTAGGAGAAATAATTCACATATGTATAAATAAAATTTTTAATTTTTGCTCTTTGATTAAAGCAATAAAATAACATATTTTAATTTTTTATCTTAATCTTTTTAATAAGAAATTGAATTTAATAAGACTTTCCTTAATTTAGTCTAGAAATTTTGTACAAATGTATCCAAATAAACTTAAATGTTCAATAATGCAGATTATTTAATAAAATATTGAAAATTATTTACAAATATAAGCCCAGGGCTTATTTTTGGTTCATAGATTGTTAGTTAAAAATTCGTATTTTCCGAATTGAAGCCTTGGTCTTGTTGTATGAAAACACCGGTACCAAACATGAACTCAATTAATAATAATTTACTTAAAGAAAATAATTAAAAATTTGAGCGAATGTTTAAAACTAGTATTTAAATTATTTTAAGAAAAATAGAGGAAAATTATAAAACGAAAAATAAATAACAACCCAAGCAATTAAATTTTAATTATTTGGGTATTGTGATAACATAAGACAATCATGTAATAATATTTACATAATTTTATTCCAAACAAAGTATTACAATATTATTTATAATGTTTAACTGTGTATACACACTAGAGTAGTAAATCGTTAAAATTTTCAGGCCCGAGCCCGACAGAAGCCCGATAGTTTGAAGATGGGCCCGGCCCTAGCCCGATTATTTCAAAAAGTCAAAAGCCCGGCCCGATTGGGCCCGATTCAATCAATTACGTACAAAAATGTTTTATTAAAAATTCGTCGAAATATGACCTTAAAAACTATAAATTATCCACTTTTGCAAGTTTTTCTTGAGTTTTTGTTCTATATTTATATTAATTTAACAAATATTAAAAGAAAATAATACTTTTTAAATTTTTTTAATTTCTGAAATTTCAAAAATTAGAAAATTCTATCAAAATCAGAGAAACTTCAAAGCCCGGCCCGGCCCGACATTTTTATTATTAAGCCCGAACCCGGGCGGGTATGTGGATTTGTGTTGGGGGGCTGTGGGGGTAGGATAAATGGGGGTGCGTTTATTAGTGTAATACACACAACATATTGTTTATTTATGAAAATTTATTAATAATTTTAGTGTGTATTTAAAACAAGTGATTATTATGTGAAACAATAACATAAAAATATCATTAAACGTTAAACCAAACCAAAAACCAATAATTCCGCCAAAATTACACAATAATTCAAGAAAAGACATTTTTATTATTTCTGTATTTGTGTTAACATAAGTTAAACGTGGAATAATGTTAACAAAAAAATAATCTTTTATTCCCGTTGATGTCGATATCATGTTTGTCTCAAAGTGTTCAGTCAAACAAAATGGTACAAAACAGTAGTCTTCACAATACTTGATCATATTTACGTAATCTGTTTCATTTTGATTTTGTTTGCAAAACTTGTAATTATTATGTTGAATATCATTTAACTCAAGTCCTCTAATAATAAATTTCTTGTTATCAAAGTTAGGAACTCTAATACAACCGTAATTGTTATATAAATACTTGATTTGACAGCGATATTTGCATGAATTCTTTGTTTTATGATTTATCGAGTCTTTATTATGTTCATATGAAACAATATCATTGCATTTATGGTTCGATTTTAGACTTATGATCACATTTGATGAATAAAAGAAAATGTAATCTGAATTTAAATTCATTTCGAATGGAATAAATTTATCAGTGCCTGAAATCGCTATTACTATTAAGCGTTGAAAAGTCAAATCAGTTAAAAGTTTAGTATTAATCTTGAATTTAATTTGTTTTAAGTGTTTTTCAATAATATCTTTATCAAAATATAATAATTGATTTGTTGTTGTATTGTAATTACTAAAGAAATATTTTTGAAAAAAATAAAATTTTGAATCCGGATATAAATTTGGAAATATTCGCATATTAAGCTGAAATATTTCAGTGCAATCATAAGATTTATCAATATTTGTCTCAATAGTACACGATTCGATAATTGGTGTATAATTATTGTATAATTTTAATATCGAATCGAGACTAATATTCGATAAAACATGAAACATATTTATACGTTTCTCTTTACGATATAACTTATTAAGATTTAAATTCGATAAATATATTTGTTTGAATTTATATGGTATGAAAATGAACTCAATCGGTGGCACTAGATTTTTTGGTACCAATGATATTCTAGTAATTGTGTTTGAATTTAAATATTCGTCTAATAATTGATAGTTTTGTGCAAACATAAAACATAATAATATTATAAAAATACATTTACGTGAGTATTTAAATGCGATATTTGCATACATATTCCGAAATATAATTATTCTTCTGATAAATAAAATTAAATTTTCTATGAAATACATGCATAACATGTAACAATGGATACTAAACCACATCGTTATTATACCACAGATTAGACATAAATAAGTTATTGGATCCATTTTTGGTAAATGTGTATAATATAAGTCTAAAGATAGTATTTTCTCGAATTGAATTAATTTTTTAAATATTTTCATATATTTAGTAAACCCATAACATTTTTTATATGACAATTCATACACTTTTTCTGTCATTATATAATCATTAATACAGCTTTTCTTTAAACCCTTATAATAATTGTTTTTGTAAAATTTATAATTCAATAAATTGGAACTTAAAATATTAATTCGAAAATTTTCAGAAAAAATATCGCTATGAATACAATTTGTTTGATATGGAAATTTAAGCAGTGTTTCTCTAATATTGTTATACCAAACCAATAGACAGCCATTTTGTTTTAACACATACCTATTTGTGTGATAATAGTATTGTGGTAATGAATTACTTGGATGTATTTGAACAGATATATTGATGTCATTCCTTAAGTGAATCCTATAATTCATATAATACTGTTTTGGTTGATTTGATGTATCATTTAATAATAATTCACTGAATTTTGTTGTACATAATGGAGAAAATTTAGTCGATGATACTAAAGGTTTCAATTTTTTTAATATTCGTGTTATATTATCAGCATTAGTATTAGTTTCATAATCATAAAGATCTAGTAATACTGAATCCAAAATCATATTTATAGTTCCATTGGTCCCATATTTATTTAAATCTCGTTTACTTAATAAGCATAAACTAATTGACGGAACCGATGGTTTGTCATGTTTTCCAGTTGTTATTGAGATCGCAGTTCTATACTGTGTATACTCTTCTGTAAATAATAAACACTGATATATCGCAATACTTAAACATAAAATATTCACCAATTTTGTTACATTTAGTTGTTTAAAGCAATTCATTATGTAACTATTTTTAATTATATGTTAATTATTGTTAAGTTCATTACAATCAAAAAACTGTTTAAAATTGATTTTTTAGGCTTTTCTACATTATTTAGATTTTAGTTATATTCATTAAAAATACAGTTAATTTTGTTAATAGTTAATAATACAAAATACTTAAAACTATTTACTAATAGATTAACTTTTTTTCAATGATTTGTAAATTATTAATAATACAGTTATGAAGTCACGAACAAATATATTGTAAATATGAAATTTAAGTATTTAAAATAATATATCGCATGTAATTGCGTTTAAATACATCTTTTAGATAATCAAAATAATTTTCTAGAAAGAATATTAAGCAAATAAGCATATTATATATATAAACTGATTTTAAATATCTATATAAATGTAATGTTAAAAACGATATAAAATAAAAGTGAAAAAGCATTTTAATAATTTAAATTTTATTTATGTTTAAGTACCAGTGTTTTAATATATTTTGAAGTCAAATCAATGATGAATGAAATAAATATTTAAATTTAATAATAGAATATGAAATGAAAAATAACATGTGCTGCAAATTATTAATTTAGAATATATAATAAAAGCAAAACTTTTATATACTGAGAATTACGTTAAATAAAATATATTAAGTTTGAAAACAGAACTGAACACATAGATTGTTTCGTGTGGTTCTGAATGTTTTTAAACAGAAATATTTTTTATCTGACTTTCAATTCAGATATGGATTTTCATTTTTCTGTCTGTTCGTCCGTAGACACCTTTATATTTATTAATTGATATTTTCTTTATATTAATTAAGGGATTTTCAGTTTCATAATGTTTATTAAGTGAGATTACCGGTTCTTTATTTTTATTAAAGGGTTTTAAAATTACAAAACACTATAATAATTCATTGTTGAAAAAAATAGATAAAAATGAAAAAATTTATTGGTTAAAAGCAAAATATGAAAATTGTTTATTAATTGCATAAAATGAAATAAATTTATTTTCATATTCCATTAGAAGAATGGTTTGAGGAACTAAAAACAAACTAAAAACCAAACTGTATAGTCAGATATTATGACCGTATCGATCTTGTTTTAAGTATTTTTGCCATATAAATTTTTATTTCTATCATCAGTACAGATACGTTAACATTTTGATTATTCAGGACATCTTTCAAACCAATAATTAAATTAGTTATATTCACGAGACAAATCATTAATACACTCATAGTAAGTTACAGTTTGGATCATTTTCGATTATCACTTTTAAATAATTTTAGTAATGTTTGGACTAATAGAGAAAAATTGGTTTTGAAAAATTTGTTTAAACCCCATTAATATACTCATGTTTACTTTTATAACTTTGGGTTTCAAAAATCACAATCGCAAAAAAGGCTTATAATTTAACTCACAGGTGTGTGAAATATTAAATACTTTGCATTCATTTTAATCTGCTTTCTAAGCATATTTTACTTTATTAGTCCAAACCTCAGTATAATTGCCTAAAAGTGATAATCAAAAATGTTCCGTATGGTATATGAACAATTATTTTGGCCTTTTATCCTTCGGACCAAATTTCTTTTCAAATTTTAAAATTTTTCTCGACAAAATCCTAAATCATGCCAATTGTAAAACTCGAATCATTTAAAAACTTTTAAAAATTTTTTAAATTTTGGTTAGGAGTGCAAATGCTATTTTATTCTATGTATTCTATGACATCACATTTGAAAGAATATATCTTTGATTATACATATAAATTGACAAAAATAAATACATTTGCATTTTATACAAATAATTTGTTCATAAAAAAGTTTGTTATAAATCACACACCAATTGTTTGCTATTTATCAAACGAAACCACAATATTCAATATAATCAATTCAATGGTCAATATTGAAATTGCAATCATTTCAAACACTTCTCTAACCTCTATTCCATCGAATGCTTTCACTGTTTTAAATCAATTAAAAACGATACATATTTATAATAATCCTAATCTGATATCATTAGGAAATTATTCGTTTTATGAATTAAATAATTTAACAGAACGTTATCTCAATGACAATTCATTAGACTATATTCTCGATCACATGTTAAGTTTTCGCAATAGTAATACAAACAACATAAACATAAACATATCTTATATGCCAACATTAACGAACGAAAGGTTTAAGAAGACAATGATAATTTAATATATCTAATAATATGTTTTTTTTCCTAAATCATAGTTTTTCTATGTCAGCATTTACTACAATTAAAAGACCATTTATATTATATTTAGATTATAACTCAATGCTAAAATATTTGGATGAAAACACATTCGCAACAGTTTTATCAAATGGAAACTCTATTCGTTTATTGTATACAGAATCTTGTGCTAAGTTATGTCTCTACAAATATTTAGAATTTTCAAGAAAAGATTAAAACTAAAAACTCAAAAAACAGTTAACTAGAAATTTGATACATCTCTCCCAACTCGAAAAAACAGAGCACGAGTGCGTAAACTATTTACAAACTTTTGTGAACTTCAAAACAAGTGTCGCAGTGATTGAAAAAAGATACGCTGAAACTTAGCTATCGAACCGTCTAAAATAAATTAAGAAAATTTTGTTTAAATATCACAATCCAATAGAACTAACGTAAAATAATTTTTTCCAAAACTTTTATATCATCGACAGTATAACATTATTAAAATTTTGCGCAACGTTTTGACTACCACTCTAGTCCTCATCAGGCGATTTATGCTGATTTTAAATTTTAAAAAAGTTTTTTTAAAAAAAAATTAAAATACAAAAATTGATGTAAAGTTTAGTCACAACTAAACAGCATAAAACTAAAAACTTAATGGAAACTAGCAATAGTTATCTGTTTCTAACGGGACTTTGTTCATTATTTCACGCTAATGGATAAGATTTGGTAAACAATATCTTAATGTTACGCAATTGTATTAAAATGCCATTCAATCTTCAACATTCATTAGATGACTGTGGGTCAAACATTTATTGTGTTGGTGATTGTGGGTCTATTAGACATTTAAATTTCTGGATCTGAAAAGTTATATAATTTGTGAATAATAACTTTCGAAAATATCTAAGTAATTATTTAGCGGATTGAGCATAAAACCTTAATGTTTCAAATTATTTATTAATAAATCTTTCAATATTCAACTTATATTATGGTAAATGCTTAAGTCTTAAAATGATAAACTTGTAATTCATTTGGTTTTTCTCATATCGGTTGAAATGGCAGCGCAACGAACAATCAGACCATTCATACACAATTACCATAAACCTAACGAAATACGGGATGCGTTGATCGTTGCAGATGGATATTTCTGTCGACGAAATATTTCTGGAACTCATCATTTTGAATACCAATTCGATAGAATGTTTCCAATTGTAGAAACGGTTGCAACTGATGTCAGACGATATCGAGAAGACATCGTAGACTATTCGGAACATCCGTGGAGTTTGATTTTGAAAAGTTTTCTGTGGTTAGAAGTGAATCCAAGGAGTAGTCGTGCGATTCGTTTGCCTGATCTGAAGGTGTATTTGTTTGAGAATATGATCTATAGGTTCAATCATATGCCATATAGAGAATTCGGTACGCATTTGTTTGTCAGCACTGATCTTGTTTTGCGCTTTATTGTTGTGTTTAAACAGAATCGAGATCGAAATACGATGCTCGACACCAGCGAAATGGCACCGATTAATGATATCGTGCTTAAACTCAGAATATTCCCAACTGGAGGTCAGAATATTCCCAACCCATAGAGCATAACGAACACACTCGCACTCCAGTGTTGGGCGGAGTGTTTGTCGTTATCAGTGCTTTTCTCTACTTTCGCTTCAATCACGATCGCGATTCTGAGGTCACGTTTGAAAGATTCATCCAACTCTATAATAGGGAAAATAAGGACCACTCAAACGTCACATTTACTAATCCTTATCGTAAAGTAATTATGTTGCATACGATTCCATCGATTGGTGAATCTATTTGTTGGAACATTGCTATCTTCCAAAAGAAAGATAACAATATTAAAACCGTTTTCGATGTGCCATCGTTTGGTTTGACTCGAATAATGTTCTATAACTGGACGATGGCGTAGCGTTAGTGAGACGTGAATACGTTAGTATTAATTAGCTCATCAATACTAACAAAATGTTGAAATATGTACGAGTGTTAGAGTAACCCAATTGACAGATCGCGATCAAAAGGATTTAAACGAAATTGAGATTTAATCGAAAAAATAGAATTCATGCGCTAATCATAAGTTTGTTCCAAATAATCGACAGTTTTGTTATAGTCATGATATTATTTAGTTTATATAAATATCCAATAATATTAAATATATTTGATTTGTACAAAACTAGTTTATTTAAACGTAAAACATAATATTTGTCTTTACGATAATTATAATTCGTTAGTTTTGGTTCGAATTGTAAAAAATATTAAGGACTCAACTTCGTTGCGACAAATGGCAGTGAAACAAGCATTTTGAGTGTACAAACGTGTTTCGGAAAATGAATTGTTATTGACGGAAAAATATTCGTTAACTTTTGCGCGCAAAGCAGGCTTTCGGAAAGTTATATGTTAACATCGGAAACATAATAGTTATTTGCTGTATTATTTTGTTGAAATTTTACATCAATCCTTCCGGTATACTATAGAACATCAAAAGAATTTACTGATTTATTCGCTTACGTGAAAGAAACTATCAAAAGTAACGGTAAATAAATCAAAACAGGAAAATCCAAGCATTGGTCCGCCCAATCGTTGAATATAGATCTGTAATTGCGTTTTAAGAACGATCGGCATTCGAGTTTGAGTTAACGAATTGAGAATAGTATACGAATTATGAGCCTATAAGCGCAAAACAATTATTGATTAAGCAAACATTTTAAGCATTTATATTAACCTCTTCAGCTACAAAGCCCGCTGAGAATGTGGTAATACAGAAGCAGATAACAAACCCAAGAATGATGGCCACCATTGCCATTCTATAGGTGAGCAACATATCGCCAAATACCACTGAATTAATGAGGAAACAAATAATAGGCACATAAACAATAAAATTGATGGCCACGTAAAACTGCCAGAACTTATTATAATCGACCAGTTGTTTGGAAATGTGATTATGAGCGCACATAAACTCGAAAATCTTATCGAAATTAGATTTCGTATGAATAACTTCGGTGACGTCTAATTGTTTTGCGATTTTGTTAACTTTTTCAAATCGCAATATCATATAATAGCATATCTGATGAAACGCAGCCATTAATCCGAACTGAATCGATACGGTGTAATAAATCCACGCCAACGATACCAAACCCCATATAATCCCGAAAGGAATCAACTGATGTTCGGGCCATAGTTTTATGAATATATATGCGAAACTAAATCCAGATATTAGTGTAACGATTCGTATTAATAATTTAGCGGTCCATGTAGTTATTAGAGTTCGCTGCCAAAAATAAGACGCTTCTTCGTCATCCAATGCCACTTCAATAGGTTTCAAAGTGCCTTTACATACTTCAAAGATACGAAGCCATGATAATTGTTTTCGATCCCTATATAAGAAGAACAAAGTAGCGGATAGTGTGCCCAATAGTGTCCACATAATTATCAGTACGTCATAGTAAATGCGTTTTCCGGGTAAAAATGCGATATAATCTCCGGTTAATGCAGAGCTTACGTAACCATTATCGATGATTACGCAGAACATCCATTTAAGCAATAAAAACCATTCGAATATTATCACAAACAACTGTGTTTTTCGCTTTAAAAATGAGCGAACAGTTTTCTTACCATCAGTACTAAACTGATGCGATAGAAGACCCCATGATATTAGGTTTTTATCGAGAAATAATTTCGGCAATATTTCTAATGGCGTTCGGTTTTTGTCTCCTTTACTGAAATGAATGATAATCGGAGAAATGAATTTTGCTGTGAATGTTGGGCTCGACATTGTCAACAACTAATGAAAATTTCAATCGCTTCCTAAACATTATTATTGAGTGCAAAATTAGTTTAATGCAAAATGGAAATTGTGTAATCAAACTCAAGTTTTTTAAATTAAAAATGTAGAATTGCACGCAGAATTACCATTTAATAATCATTTACTAAACCAATTAACATTGGATTATTTTATGTTATTTGATAATCGATTAACTTATATTTTTAAAACACTAGAAATAATTATTTGATGAATTTATTTGCTTTTATTAAAACTATAGTTAATAAAACAAAATTATTGTTTGTAATATCATCTAAAGATTACATGAATAAAAATTGATTAAATAAAGATTTTTTTGGATAATATATCTATTGTTTTATTGTTAGTTTTAAGGTCATCTGAACTATTATATCATTACTAATTTAATGAGTTATTATTCAATTTAATATATTTTCTAAACATGAAGTTTTTTCAAAATATATTGATTTTACTTTTGCTTTCTTTGTGCAAATCTAATGATTCGCCAACACTATACGAATATTACACGAATGGAGGAATAAATTCCAGCCTCGAAGCGGAAGGAAATTATTTTCGTTTGAATGGCAAATTGATCACAATTTTTAGCGGTTCGTTACATTATTTCCGAGTTCCGCAACAATTATGGAAAGACAGACTCTTAAAAATGAAAGCGTCTGGACTTAATGCGGTAACGATTTTTAAAAATAATTTAAACTTAAGGAAAAACTTTGACTTTCTTTAAGTTAATTTAACACTAGTTTTGTTTAATTTGATTTTAATTTATATTGGTTATACGCCAATTAACACATAAATGCTTAATGTTTTAAAATTAAAGAAGTCATATATAAATAATGTTACTAATTATTTTAAAAACTCAATTATCATACTAATAAACAGTAGAATAATTACAGTTTAATTGCATTTTCAATAAAAGAAATAACATATTTCAGGTTCAGTTTTATTCTCCTTGGAATTTGCACGAAGAGTATCCAGAAATGTTTGATTTTGATACAGGATTTCTAAATTTAACGCAATTTTTAGAAGATATAAAGGAAGCAGATATGTTTGCTATCTATAGACCCGGTCCTTACATATGCGCCGAATGGGAATTTGGAGGCTTTCCGTCGTGGCTTTTGAGGGATAAAAATATGAAACTTCGGTCTAATTATTCGCCATATTTATTGGCCGTAGAAAAGTATTTTGCAAAATTAATTTCGCTAATTTCAAAATACCAATTTTACAAAAATGGTGGTCCGATAATTGCTCTTCAAATCGAGAATGAATACGGTGGTTATGAAATGAGTTCCGAGGCTTACGAATATCTGGAATTTCTTAAGAATTTAGTTAGAAATTATGGTTACGAAGGATTGTTATTTACATCAGACGGAGCATCCATTGCACAATATAATCCGATTAAAAAAATTGAAGGTATTATCATATTATACTTTGAATAATTATCGGAATTAATATTAAAACATGTGTAGGCAGGGATTAATAAACAATTCAATAAAAAAGCTTAAAGGCATTATTTTACAAAAAAAATTAAGTCACTAATTTCTATAAGAAAATTTTCTATTATTAGCTCACAACAAATAAAATTCAAGTATAAAATTTAGTACTAATTTAATCTGAGTAATATTGTAATGATCTAAAAGGAAACAAAACATACCGTAAGAATCTAAACACAGAGTAGAAAACATTTGAACAGAGAATTAAGTTAAAAGATTTATCAGACATAATACAGTACTAAACGTACTGCACTGTGCTGGGTTACCCAAGTACAGGGGTGCCCTTTCCACTTTTTTTTAAATTCAAGGGGGGTCAAACTCAAAACAATTTTCCCAACGAAAGCCTAAACCACACCCCACGAAAGACACAACGAATTTAAAAGATAATTTTTTGAAAATTTGACAAAAATTTAAGGGGGTCCCAAAAACTTATCGGCAATTTTTTACAATATGACAAAAAAATTTTCAAATATTAAAATTTTTTTGTCCTTGAAATATCAAAATTTTGGGTAGGGGGATCGACTTTTCCAATTTTAGGGGAGGGGTATACGGGGGCTAGATCTCCCTTGTGAAACCCTGGTACTGTGTAGTACTGTGTAGAAAATCGATGGTGGTTTGTGCAAATTAAAAACTAACGAAATGGTAATTAAATTTCAGGCATATTAGAAACAGCTAATATGAATGAGAATGCCACAGGTATTCTAACGGAATTGAGAAAAAATCAGCCAAACAAACCGTTATACGTATCTGAATACTGGTCATCGCAAGGCTGGAAAAATTACTGGGGAAGTAAATTTCAGAGAACAGATATAAAGCACTTTAAGCAACAATTTTCTGATATCGTATTTCAAATGAACGCATCGCTCAATATTTACATGTTTGTGGGTTCAACTAATTTCGGTTTTATGAATGGCGCGAATAAAGAATCTGGTTTTGTGAACGGCGTAAATCACCCAATGGTTGTTACCAGTTATGATTACGACGCACCACTAACCGAGTCTGGTATTCAATTCATTGAATATTTTTCTGGATAAGTTGTTCAAAATAACTAAATTTTGATGATTTGTTAATTATCCAGGAAATTATACGGAGAAATATTGGGCCGTTAAGGAATTAATCGAAAAATTTGTTAACGAGAGAAATATTACGGAAATTAAAAAACCATTGCCGCCGCAAGAAACGAATGCGTTTAGTTATGGCACTATTAATGTAACGCATTATTTATCATTGGATGATATTTTAAACGAAATTAAACCAATTAAAGCCGTAACTCCTGTTTATATGGAAATGCTTAATATAACCGAAAATTATGGACAACAGTTCGGTTTCATTTTGTACAGAATAAATTTTGATCAAAACAAAACGGCTGTCACAGTGAGACTTTCAGGTAATCGTAAATTGTTTTGCTTTCGGTTTATCTTAAAAGCTGTTAATAAATTACTGATTGTATAATCAATGACACTAAAAATAGGCGGAGTATCGGATCGAACAATAATATCGTTAGATTACAATGATGTAACAATTACTACGTATAATGGGATTGATATTGAATTAAATATACCGAAAATTCCAGACATATATAAAAAACATAATTTAGACATTCTAGTAGAAAATACTGGCAGAGTTAATGTCGGAAATATTCACCAAAACTCTAGAAAAGGTTTCAACGGAAATGCATATATCGATAATGGATTGATTGACAAATGGACTATTTATCCGATAGAGTTTCGACAACATTTTATTGAAAAACTACACAATAATGCAAATTGGAAACAATTAAATAGAAGCGAAAGTATTAAGTTAGCGCTTTTTAAGGCAACGCTTCTAATCGATGAAACGATTGTTTGCGATACTTTTATAAACTTAGAAAATTGGGTAAAGGGTGTGGTATTTGTTAACGGGTTTAATATCGGAAGATATTGGAACATTGGGCCACAAAAAACGTTATATATTCCGCGAACATTACTCAAAACAGGAGTAAATAACATCTACATATTTGAGATACATTCGGCTGATTATCAATTTGAATTAATAGATAAGCAAATTATTGATTAAATCGGAAATGAATGCGATTAAAAAATTTTAGTTTGATATACGTATAAAGAGATAATATTTATTTAAACAAATTTTCATTTAAACAAAAAATAATAAAGTTTCTTATCTGTTTCGTTCGAAGTCCTAAATTTTTCCATTGTTGTCCAAATCTTATTTATACAAATCAATTATGCTGTAATAAAATTCGAAAGTATAAATAAAGTCAAACGTAGGGATCAAATTTTCCAGGAATGAAAATTATTTAAAATGGGAGAGAACCGGAAACAAAAGCGTACCAAAAGCGGAAATGGTTCCTAGAAATTATTTTTTATTTATATTAAAATTATAATAATTTACAAAAAAAAAAGAATTAAAATGAATATTAATAGACATAATTATTAACAATTTTTCAAAATATTTAAACTTTAACACACTAGACATTTGTCAGACTAATGATATTTCTAGAGTAAGCGTTTAGTATTTAAAATTTTTAATACTTATGAAATATTTTTCTGAGAAAACTTACAATTCGTTCCCAAATTTTATACATTGTATTTCTAGTATTAAATTCAATTACTAGTACAGCTATTTCAGTCTAAAGAGATGAAATTTTATGTCGATGTTGCTGCGCTCTATTGTGAGCTTGTTTTTATTTGACACTGTTTTATACTGCAGCTTTAGTGTGTTCAGCAATAGGGAGCACCAGTTCTGCAGAAAAAATTTCATCTCTTTAGACTGAAATAGCTGTAAATATGAAAGCTTTTGCGATACTACTGAGACAATAGGAATACTATAAGTTTAACTGTGAAATACATATACTGATTACTAAAGTTGGTAGCGGTTCAGTTTATCAGCGGTTTAAACCGCCAATTAAATTTTATAAGATATTTTACAATTAAATTTCTTTAAAATGAAATTAAAAACGATATAAAAATGATTATAAAAATTTAATACTTTTAAAATAAAAATATGTAATTAACTCAAAAATAGTAACTTTTATAAGTTTACTCATCAGTAGTTAGAATTGCCATCTATGTATGGGAAATCGTACAGTAATATGTTGTGTGATGGAATTTGAATGTAAATTTTTCTGTAAAAATTATGCTATAGTGCAATGTGTTTTTATGGATATTATTTCTATAAAATTGCACTGTAGTGCGATGTTGTAAGGAAATGTTTGTTCGAGAGCTTTTTAAAAAAATTTTAATTTTTTAATAAAAATAATTAATTCATAATACAGTTAAAGCTTTTGAATAATATCTTTTGCTTTTGCTATTTTCTTCTTAAGTTTTTTACCTTTTTTATATAAATTTTTATTCCTTTTTTCTAATATATGTGTTTTTATCTTATAATTACGAATTATATTTTTTATTTTGATCTGAAAGATTTTGATTTTGTTGTAAAATAACACCATGAAGATCCAAAAGATGATTGATAATTGGAATTAATTCTTCAAGTTGTTGATTGTCGATACCTGAAAATATACAAAAAAATAAAATTAAAATAAAAATAATAAAACTAAATTGTAAATAATTTAAATATTTACTAAATTAAATTTCAGACTTAAATAATCAAATTTATGTCTTTAGATTAGACAAATATAACACTTTAAAAATATAGTATGTGTGATTCATCTTCCAATAAAAGATCTATGCGATCACTTGTTAAATCATTTAAAAATGAACCAAGATTTAGAGTAAAATGTAAAGTTTGTAATGAAATTGTTTATATGTATCATCTTGATCATATGCTTGATTGTGTTACTGATAATATATTTGAGTATGATATCAATCCTATAACGATAGAATATTATATATTTTTATATATATTTGGTTATATGTAGATTTCAATAAATGAATATAATCAAGATATACTTTATTTTGATTCAACTGCTATTGATTTTGCTGAGAAATTATATAAAGCTTTATACGAATATAGAATTAATAAAAGAAGAAAATCTATTAAGTGGTATGGTCAGAACTCGTTAGTATTTGCTGTCTTATTTATAATGAAAAATAAACGTTTTTGTCGTTTACAAATTTGGTCTGGATTTTCAAAGGAAGAGTTTGAAACTTTTATACCAGGATTTAAACCTAAAATTTTTGACATAAATTCATAGTATACTAAAAAACTTATGAATAATAAAACAAAAATGAATAAATAATTTAAATAACTTTTATAAATTAAATTTCAGACATATATAATCAACAATTTCTTTCATAATAAGTTTATTCATGTTTATACTTTTGTTCAGACCAAGATAGGTCTTAGATTAGACGAATAAACCTATACATAAATTTCCTAACCTATATCTTTCTATCAAATTTAAAAAGATATATATTATATAATTCGAATTTTAATGTAAATTATGAATTCATTAAACATGCACAAATTAGTTTTGATTTTTTATCATTATTTTTAAGTTCGTGTTTCTCAATATTTTCTTGACATATTCATACATTTACTATCCATTAAAATGATTAATTACATAATTCCAATTCCCTTTATTAATTATAAATTCTGTAATTAATCATTTTAATGAATAGTAAATGTTTTAATATATGTCAAAATATCTATTTTAAACATAATATAAATTAAAAAATATTATCAATATTTTTAATTTCGTGTTTCTCAACATTTTATTATAATTAAATATCCTTTCTTTAATCAAGATTATGCTTACTATAAATAAAACAATATTTTAAACATTACATGTATTTTTTGATTCAAAAAATCTCATAACCATATCCATACTTCAACTAACATAAAACGTATATAAACATAATAAAAAATGAAAAATTTAAAATGAAACTTTTGATTTATTCGCTTACGACATGTTTTGGTATGTTTCAATTAAAAATTTCAAAAAATTTGAAATTTTGTTAAATTAAGGTACTTTTTGAATATTTGGTGTGTATAATAAAGTTTTTGAAAAATATGTTGGTTTGGGAGTTATTTGTAAATTAACCAAATATATTTTTATTATATAATCTACGTTTGATTTTAAAACTTACCAAAAATATAACAAACTAATAGTAACACTGAAATCTTTCGAACAGCCATTGAAAAATCACTACTAGTTAACACGAATACTATTTATTAATAACTCTCTATGATAAATGTGTTAAATAGTGTACTCACGTTAATTTTTATAAATGTTTTAATTAATTAATCGTAGAACTGTAGCCCAATGAGCTGTTAGACTAAAATACATCTATTCGTTACTTAACTTTTCAGATGGTATGAGTGCGTGTATATTCTCTATTAAATTGTCTTAATATTTTTTTCACAGACGTTTAAAGATGTTAAGGCGCGAAAAAGTGCATTTACATTATTGGTAATTAAGTATTATAATATAAAACTTTCTGGTACTGCTTTCGTGATCGTAACTTCAAATCAATAAATAAAAACTTTTCACAACATGCACGTAACGTTAAGCAGAAAAGTTTCAAATCCGAACTGATGATGAAAAGTTAGAGAACTTTTCGAAAGTCTCTTCACTAACTTTATGAAAGTTTATATTTGACACTCAACTATCCTCTAAGTAAAATTTATTATCATTAAATAGTTTTCGGGCAGTCATAATGGATTCATTCAATTTTATCGGGAAATCATATTATATGAGTATAACGCTTAATTGGCAATGGAGGCCTCTATCATGCAATAACATTGGTTTTTGTTGAAATGTAGCAAATGTTTTCACCAATAAATTAATTGTTTAACTCATATAAAAAAATAATTATAAAATTATTAGTAAACTCTTAACTAATAATTAATGCGACTTATTTGAAATTTTCAATAAATTATAACGTTTGATTTCAAAGCTGGATTTCTAAAATAAATAAAATATTATTTTTAAGACATGGTCTAGACTCTAGAGACCTGTTAGCACTAAATTGGTGAGTAAATAGTATTTTATAATTAGTTACGCGTGCAAACAATTATTTTCAATAACGTGATACTAGTTCTATATAACGAGTACGTGATTAATATTAAATTTAAAATATTTTCAATACAACAGATGTTAATTAGCAGTAAAGGAAAGGAAAAATTTCAAACTTTCATTAATTAAGTTTTTCTGAATTTTAATAATATAATTTTCAAGATAAAATATTACATAATAAACGATTAATTTATTATTAGAAACAAAACTTCAATGAATACTTAAATATTAGCTCACTTTGTCCAAATATGTCTGTCTAGCAAAAATTGACAAAACGAGCTACAGTGAATAAATGGGCAAATATTGGAAAATAATGACCTATTTACAACAATCTATTATAAAAATATTTATATCTGTTTTTCGGGTTTTCGGTTAAGCGTCGGATCGGTACGGGTCGGTAAGGTTGCAAGACCTTTACTCTAGGGTCGGTTCGGTTAAAATCTTTGTTTTGTCGGTTTGTCTCGGGTTCCAATTTTAGTACCCGATAAAAGCTTTAATTCCCAATAAAAATTTCAATTGTAACTCCAACTTCACTAATTTTGAGCAGGGGTTACAACTTCGAACTATTTTATAAAAAGAATTCTTAATCGATATATATTAGAGTTAAGTTTACTAATTATAAGCTGATGCTAACTAGAGTGCGAAATCATCCAAAATATTAAGGCCCGAGCCCGATGTAGGCCCGCTAGGCATAGGCACGAGCCCGACAAAAGCCCGACAAATTTAAATTAAGAAAGCCCGATCGGACTGATTTTTCCATCGAAACAATTAAGTTATAATAAAAAGTAATAATTTATAGTCAAAATCATTAAAAAAATTAATGTAGTTAAGAAAGGATATTCTTGCATTAAAATATACTGTTATCTGAAGTGAAATTACTAAAATTCACAACAAATTCTTACAATTTTGTTAATAATATACCAAAAAATTTGAAATTGACTTCTAAATCGGGCCTAAATAATTTAAAACGAAAGCCCGGCCCGATATGATTTTATTAACTTAAGGCCCGAGCCCGACAAAGCCCGATACTTTTTGTTGGGGGCCCGCGGGGGTCCGAGAAATCGGGGGCCCGTTTCGCACTCTAATGCTAATGTCTTACTTAATAATAAAAGGAAATAATAATGTATTATAAATATTTACACTATCGATACAATTTAGTGATCGCACTAAACTCAAAAGTTAACGGATAAAATGTACATCTCTAATACGATCATTAAATTGCTTTATAAAAATATATGAGGTTTAAAAAATAGATTAATTAGAATGACGAGCTAAAAACTAAACGCATAATAGTTATGGATTATGTTTTAAAATATAAAAAATATAATTGTATAGAAAAGATAATAAGGAACTGTTTTTAATAATTAGAACAAAAAGTAATTAACAATTTATTTAATCAATTAACAGTGAAATATTACTTGTGTCGCTCTAAAACAGTCACAACAAACTTTCTGATATCATCGGACACTAGTTTTGGCTCTTCAAACGCAGCAAAGTGTCCACCGCTTGGCATTTCCGTGTACTGAACCAAATCGTGATTCACGTAATTAGCGAATAACTTCGGCGTTCGCATGATTTCGTGCGGAAAGTCGGCCACAGATACTGGTATTGTGATCGGCATTGCGTCCAGTTTTACTTTCGATTGCTGGCGCATATTAACTATATTTTCCTTATAATATCTCATACTAGACGTCACATTATTCGATACCCAATATGTCATAACATTTGTAAGCAATTCATCGAGACTGAACTTTTCGGTTAAACCGCCGTCCGGTTTGCGGACATTATCGGGATTAGTCCACGTGGAAAACTTTTCCAATATATACGCAACCAATCCTACGGGACTGTCATTAAGAGCGGCGCCAACAGTGTCTGGTTTTGTGGCCTGAATGTGTATATAACCGCTTTCGCGCAGTAAAAAGAAAAATTTTTCGAAAAACGGAAATATCTTCTTGTAATCCTTTTCCGGTTCGTCGAACACGAGTGAAGGCGCAAACATAGCAACGATGTATTTAATCAGTGCCACGCCTTTCAAGTTCATAAACGACACATTTAGAAGTGTTGTATGGAAACCACGAACATTTTGCGGATGCATTATTGATATCATTCTACACACTAATGCTCCCCAATCTCCTCCGTGAACGAAAAAGCGTTTATGACCCAAACGGACCATTAGTTTAACGAATATTCTAGCGGTTGATATAGCATTGAATGATTGCTGATGTGGTGCCTCTGAGCACAACAGTGTTATTTTAAATGATGAAATTTATAGTAACTTTACGCAAGAATAGCTATACTTAAACCGTAAATTATTTTTTATACGATTAACGATTAATATTTTTTGTTGTTTAATTAAATTGATTTATGATTTCAACACAAAACTAAATGAAACTTTAAAACTAAGTTTGTTATATTTGAAATCAAACGAATAGAATAAGGGACCAAAATAATTTTATAAATTTGAAAATTACAATAAATAACTGGATTGAAAGATATAAAACCCTATTAAATGTATAGAAATAAACTTAATAAAATTTAAAATAAATATTTAATAAGTAATAAAATGTAACACTAGTTAATGGTGACTAAGAAAAGAAGAGGAAACGAATCATAACGCAAGTGTTAACAAGTATTTAACAGCTGGTAATTTAGATATAATTATATATATTTTAAAAAAATTGATTATATTTATAATATCATAGCATTAAGCGGTGCACTGTACAAACTTTTCCCAAAAGTCACGGATCAAGAGACGGCTGAAGCAGACAAAATATTAGCGGATGTTTACCCACTCTGAGATCCAGTGCTTTGCCAGACAATGATGAAAAAATGGAAAACAACCTTTTCGGGTCTATTGAAATTAAGCTTTACAATACACTTTGAATAATTTCATTTGCATTTTATATTTTTCTGATGTATTGAGAAAATTTTAATTTTTTAGCTGACTTTCTTGAAAAGAAGTCCAGCTTATGGATTTGACCATGTCTGTCTGTCTGTCCGTCTGTCCGAATGTGCGCTTTCTTTATATTAATAAAGGGATTTTCCTTGATCTTTATATTTATAAAGGGATTTGATATGTTGTGAATAATTTGACAAAAGACTAATCTATGAATATAATATAATCCATTAGAAAGTCAGCTTTATGTGAATGTGTCGTTCTTGATTGTGTTTATAAACATATTTAAATATTGTTTTTTAAAATTATACTTTTCAGAAATCATAGACAACGTTGAAAAATAGTATCAGCGTATGTGCATAAATGATGGCCAACTCATTTAATAACGCAGGTTACTTTTCGTCTCGGTATAAACTCGATCGGATAGCAAAATGATTGGTACTGTAAAGATGCTGTCAATCGATATATTTACATAACAAACGCATCGATAATTAATTCTCAAGTCAAAGAATTAAGTGTACCCCGAAATAAAACGATTGACAGCTCTATGGTTGTTGCGTATGGAAACAACTCTATAAATAAATTAGCGGTAATTTGTTGTTAATTATTAATGAGGTTTTATTTCATCCAAAACGTTTCATATTTAAAAATGTTATTTAGAATCTATTAAAACTATAAAAATTAATCGCATAGTTTAATGGGTTTAGACGGCGTTTTTTCTTAAAATTTTACATTTAAAATAATTCTAGACATTGATTAAAATAATTACCTGATTTTTCTAAATATTTATATTGTAATCATTAAAAATATCAAATTTGCTTAAACCCAAAAATCACTGCACATATTGGGAATTCAAAACATAATCAATAAACGCTGTTCCGAATCAACAAACAAAGCATTTTATCGAGGAATACATCAGTCGAAATGTTGGACCAACGCTTAGATATCTGTGCGTTAATCACTCAGATGGTTCAAATACTGAATGATGTGTGTCTGTTGTGAAGTTAAAGTTTAAAACTTTGTTTATTTGAATAACGTATTCCCTAACTTGATATCAATTTGCAAAAAAATAGTCACATATACTTCTAATAGATTGCATATGAGCTAAAAGGTTTTATTTTACTATAATGAATTTTATTAATGTCCATTTAAAGACCAAATTTTTTCATAAAATATTATAAATGTTAATTTAAAGCATTTTTTCAAAATTTGCGATTATTCCTTTATATTTTTTAAGTTTAAATAATTTAATAAAACCTTTTTAAAATTCAAAAAATCCCTTAAATATAAATTTAACGTGTTTACGTGAATATTATAATAATAATTAAAATAAAATATAAATTAGCTCTCTCTCTCTCTCTCTCTCTCTCTCTCTCTCTCTCTACAAAATATACAAAAAAATAAATTAACAATTTTGCAATTATTAATTTAAAGAAATACAGGTCCTTCATGGACATGTTCCAATAGATTGCTTATGAGCATAAAACTTTTATAAACATAATAAAAAAGGAAAAAATTTAAAATAAAATTTTGATTTATTCGTTTACGACATGTTTCGATTAAAATTTCAAAAACATTGAAATTTGGTTAAATTAAAATACTTTTTCAATATGTGGTGGTTATTAGAGGTCGAAAAAAGTCCGTTTTCACACTCCCACTCCCTCCCGCATAAAATATTTTTACTCCCGAGGGACTGCTCCCGTAGAAGTAAAAACAGCTTTCCCGCCACTCCCGTCCGCAGTTCCGGAAAATTACAAAAAAAACTTTAAAATTACAAGATAAACCTTATTAAGGGTTATAAATGATATACATAAATATGTAAATAAATAAATATTAACAGGTTGTTTGATATACCATTTGAAATTAATCAAAAAATTCAAATATAATTTTTATAAACATAAAAGTTTTGTGAATACATTTCTGGGACCTCATAAGTCGATGAAATTAGGCATGAAAATGTTATTTTAATTGGTATGCGGGAATATGAAGGCTTTGCGGGAATCCCGTATATCCCGTTATTTTTTAGGCTTTTCCCACTCCCTCCCGTTCTGAATATTTTTCACTTAATTCCACTCCCTCCCGCTTCCCACGGAACCTATTTTCGACCTCTACTGGTTATAACAAAATTTTTGAAAAATTTTGTGGTTTAGGGGTTATCTGGAAATTAGCCAAATATCTATTTATAATATAACCTACGTTTGATTTTAAAACTTACCAAAAATATAATAAACGAATAGTAAAACTGAAAAATTTCAAACAGCCATTAAAAAATCACTAATAGTTAATATGAATACTACTAATTAATAACTCTCTATGATAAATGTGTTAAATATTGTACA
>JAQGAW010000929.1:0-22805 GCA_034698025.1 Phthiracarus crinitus | reverse complement strand
AGTCTAAAAATTGATTATATGATTGTAAAAATGGCTTTCAAATGATCAAAAATAGCATTAAAATCTATTAAATTATGCTAAAAGTTGTTTAAAACAACATTATTAAAACTATTTTGAGTTAATACTATTCACACGCGTAATCATATTATCATATATAATACTTATAAGTATCCGCTTAACAACAATTTATGTGATGTTTACTCGACGAGTGCTAAAACACAAATGAATCAAAAATCACATTACACTCACTGAAGTACTATTTACAACAATATAATATAATCTTAGGAAATAATTGATTTATGATAATCTTATGAAAAAAAATCAATTTTAAGTCAATAAAACTTACTTATCGGGTTATCGATATATTGTCGGGTTTGTGTAAAATAACCGAACCGAACCGAACCTAACCAAACCAAACAACTAAAAAATCAAACCGAACCATAAGAAACCCGACCCGTTTAACCCGAGGAACAGCTTTAAAATAAAGTAAAATTTTATTAGAAAACAGATTAAAATTCATTCATGAGGTTTTATTTTCAACACCTGTGGTCTTAATTTTAAGTTATGCATTTGTTAAGAAATTTGAATATATATGAAAATCAATCTCATTTTTAATTTAGCTTTAGTTATAAAAGTTAGCAAAAAATTGTAATGACATTCACAGTGGAACAGCGTTTATTTATAATTAATACTTATTATAAAAATTTTAAAACTTTTAAATTTATTTTTAAAAAGTGCATTGAATTGTTTATAGAAAAGTTTTGTAATATTACGCAACCTCATAAAACCACTATTTTATGATTATTAAAAAAATATTAGAAAACTGGTATTGTTTGTGATATCGTTCGAAAATCTTATAAAAAATCTGTTCGAAGTGAAATAAAATTAATCGAAATTAAAGAACGTTTTTTAAAAAGCCCAAAAAAATGATTGGAAAGAAGATCACAAAATTTGCAAATTTCTAAAAGAACTATCGGTACTGTAATTTATTTTAGATAGAAAAGCCATTAATTCATCATATACCGTATAGATTTACTAAAATAACTGAATTTTTAATGATCATTCAAGTATTATATAGTTAATAAAATTTTCATTAAATTATTTAAGTTTATAAATTTAAATTATTAAAGTATTTTTCGATATGTAATTCAATATATGGTGTGCAATATAAAAACTGTGACAATTTTATTTTATTTAAATCGATATCATTCAACTTAATATTTTAAGTTATATATGCTTAAACAGTAAAAATATAATAAAATTCAATAATTTTTAAAATTATTGATATAGATTCCAAACATTTTCATTTTAATCTTATAAGAAATAAAGATACTTTAAAACTTTTATAATTATAAGAAAAGTAATTTCCTAATTTTTTCCAAATATTTTTTTGATTTAAATATGGAAAATATTGATGCAAGTAAACTATTGCCTCCGTATATGATCCTTGAAAATGCTGGCAATCACTTCTATGAGATAGGATTGTGGCAGTTTATGATTGGAAATGCTAAGCGAAGTCGTTTATATTTCAAACCTATTCAATCACTCATATGTGTTATAATATTAATTTTTCGGTTATTAATATCAGTATTAACTAAAACTGAGAACAAAGACTTTTATATCAAAATTGGAGACTTCTCTTACTTTTTAAATTTACGCTATCATTGTAACTTTCTTATTATAATAACATTATTAATGGCAATCATCACACAAGCAATACATTACTGGAATTTCAAACATGGCATTTATCCGTCTTATATGATAGTATTCGAAATGATGGCTGGATTTGTTTCGCCGCAATCTATTGGTCTCAATAATCAGGAAAATATTCGAAAAATTTTGAAGAAATCGGGATTTTTATTCAAATATATTTCTTTCAATAATACTTATTTACTACCATTTTGTTCTTTTATTGTTTCAATGTTTCCTTTAGCGATAAATAGTTCTTTAAGAGAAATAATTTTATATTCAATTCCTTGGAGTTTATTAGTTGGTTATTGCGGCGGCTGTTACACCAGTTTTATTGTTTGGCAAATCACATATTTTTATTTGATTTGCTTTTATCTAAAATTAAAAGTTAAAGAAAATAAATGCGAAATCGATGATAAGATTAAACAATCGATTGTTTTAAACGATGAAATAATTTTATCGCTTATTAAATCACTGCAAACTCTTTATAATGAAATCAAGAATTATAATGACAATTATTGGGCAATGTTTGCGTTTTGGCTCTATTTGTCATTCACGGCTACAATAAGTCTGATGCTGTATAGCGTAATGACTGGGATGATAGCATCGTCTCTTCTAATTGCGTTTATATATGCGACAGCAATAGTTTGTTTAGTATTAATTGGTTTCATGAATACTGCTTCATCATTGGCTCATAAAACAAGCAATTATTATCAATTGTTTTTGAAATTATATGCGCGTAATATTAAACAAAGGATTAAAACTAAAATGAGATTAAAGGTAATAAATTTAATATAAATATTGGAATGAAAAATTAAATTTTCATTATTATTTAAAATAATAGTTTTCTGTATTTATGGAAAGATTGAGTCAAAAAAGAGTTGGATTTTACTGCTGGAAACTATTCATTATTAATTATTTTCGCTTTTATGAAGTAATCAAACATAATATTGATTTTATAATTTTATAAACTTTTTAATTATTTGTTAATGAAATTTGATTATTTTATAGATTTTATCGTTGATTGCAATGTTTTTCATGAAATTAGTTGAAATGTCAACAAAAAAATATTATTGATTACTTAGTTATTAGATTTGTTTGTGTATTAAATCTCTTGTTAACTATAGTCCCAAAAAGCTATCGCAAAGTTTGCAAAACTATTGTAGTATGTGATTGTAAGTTTCATATATTTATAAATTATTTTACTAATTTAATAAATTAGACATTAAGAATTTACCAAAATAGTCATTATATATATGATCTATGATCATAACCGTTAAGATTTCTTTACAGACAAATTATGCAGCATATAATAAATAGAGACGGGAAATTCAGGAAACTCCTTTTTATAGAATATAGTTACAATTAATAGAATAAAATATGTTAAAGACTTACACAAAAATGAGCATTTTGAGACATATTTTATGTTCCGGAAAATCCTGAAGTTTACTGATTTTACTCCTGAAAACTCCTGAAATTTTAAAATTTTCTTCAATTAATCAACGTATGAATTCTTTTTGAAGCTACTATTTTTCATTACATGTCAGATTAGCCTAAATTTTCCTGAATTTCTTAAGTATTTTTTTCCTTCCTGAATAAAGTCAGTTTATAGCCCTTAATTTCTCGTCTCTAATAATAAAACTTTAAAATTTACTTAAATTAAATTAGAATATTAAACATTATCTTAAAATATTAAAATATAAAGTTATTGTGTGAAATATAATTACATTTTAATTTTTTAAATTGAATATTTATCAAATTCATTTTGTTTCATTAAATAAGTGAACAAATGTTTATCTTAGAAATTGTTTCTTTCGAATGAGGTAACCCATCAAATGGAATATTTTATGTTAATTAAAATAAATCATAAATTTGCTCATATAAGGCATAGGTAATTGCGAAAAGCCCTTGAGACGAATTCTTACTGCTTACTAAATAAAAAAACTGTTTTTATATTATCTAAGTCTTATTTCCATCTTATTTTAAAAATTTAGTTTTTATTATTAATTTCAGGAGAACTTGATTTGTAGTGTATTTTCCGAGATTTATGAACCTTTAATTCATATGATGTCACAAAACTCTTCACATGATCATTATAATCACATTTAAAGGTTTATAACCGATATGACGATTTTTGTGTTCGATAAGCTCAGATCTATTAAAAACTTATTATTGTTGAATATATGGTAATATAAATATATAGACAAAAATTATATTAAATATTAAATAAGTTATTAAATTAAGTGTATCATATAAATGGGTTATTAAATGAATAGATAACTCTTATTCATCTGTATTGCCAACAAAAAAAGGTAATTTAAGGATAGAAAGTTTAAGAAAGTTTATCTTAATTTTTTGTGTTTTTTTCGATATTTGTGTTTCTTTAATTCATCTAATGTTACAAAACTCTTCAAACAATTATTATAATCACTTTTAAATGGTTTATAACCAAAATGTCGATTTTTGTGTTCAATAAGATCAGATCTAATAAAAAAACTTTCCAGTTCATCCAATATAATCACATTTGTAGGGTTTATAACCGATATGTCGTTTTAGATATCGATTAAGTTCATGTTTTGTTTTAAACTTTTCTCGCATTCATTATAATCACAAACAAATATTTTAATTCCGTTATGTACAAGAGAATGTCGCTTTAAGTTTGAACTGAGAGAAAAACTTTTATTGCAATTTTTGAAATCACATTTATGTAGTTTTTGTTTGGTATGAGACACACGATGTGTTTTTAATTCGGCTAATGTTGTAAATCTTTTATTACACTGAATGCATTGATATTTTTTAATGCCTAAATGAAACTTGTTGTGAATATTTAAAGTATCTAAATATTTGAATCTGGGTCCACACTGAGGCCAAACGCATTTAAATTTCCTTTCATTAGAATGGCTTAATTGATGTATTTTCAATTTATAATTAAATCTAGATTTAAATTTACAACCATTATAATCACATTTAAATCGATAATTAGTTTTGTTGTGAATACGTTTATGATCAGTTAAATAGGCTTTTCTTTTGGTCATATATAAACATGATTCACATTTATATATACACTCATTTAATTCTACTTTTTTAGGTTTTAATCCATTGTAAAATTTATAATTTATAATATAACGAGAAAAAGAGCCCGCCTCCGGCGGGAAATAAAGTAAAATAATTATCTATAAATAATATTTTTTTAAAAAAACTAACATTTCCGATTCCAACCAGAACAAATCGATCAAATTCGACCAACCTCTAGCCACTCAAACTCAACCCGACAAACACCGGCCTGGCCCACCCCTACCGATCCCGAATCATCTCGATCCGCCCGACCGACAATGACAGACCCCGACTTACCACGAACCAACCCGACCCACCCGAAGCAAACGACAGACCCCGACAGACCCAGTCCCACACTGACCCCCCGACAGACCCAGTCACACTTAACCCTCGACCGACCTACCCCGACCAATTACAACCCACCCCACCCCATCTCAATCCACCACGACCCAACCCAACACATCCCGAACCATCCCGAACCATCCCGAACCATCCCAAACCATCCCGAAACATCCCAACACATCTCGAACCACGCCGACCCATCCAGACACATCCAGACCCACACCGACCCACACCGACCCACACCGACCCACACCGACCCACAACGACCCAAACCGATCCACTTTGACCGACTCCGACCAATCCCGAACTATCTCGATCCTCCCGACAGACAATGACCGACCCCGACTTAACACGACCCTACCCGACAGACCCCGACAGACCTACCCGACCCATTCCAACCCACAACGACCCAACCTAACCCATCCCGAACCATCCCGACACATCCAGACACACCCCAACCCATCCCGAACCATCCCGACCCATCCCGACACACCACACCTGACCCACCAGGGTACCCATCCGACCCACCAGGGTACCCATCCGACCCACACGGGTACCAACCCGACCCACCCGGGTACCCATCCGACCCATACCGACCATCCCGACATATATCGACACATCCCGACATATCCCGCCCTACATCGATCTACTTCGCCCGACTCCGACCGACTCCGACCAACCCTGACCCATCCCAAACACCACGACCCAACCCAACCCATCCCGAACCATCCCAAACCATCCCGAAACATCCCAACCTATCTCGAACCATCCCGACCCATCCAGACACATCCCGACCTACACCGACACACACCAATCCACTTTGACCGACTCCGACCCATCCTGAACCATCTCGATCCGGCCGACACAGTGTATGGTACTAGAGATGCATATTATAACCGGTAAACTTTTGACTTGACACGTTATCCGGTTAAAATTAAGGTTAAAGTTAAGAAATAAAGGCTGAGCTAAAGATAAGTGTTAAATAGATTCTTAAAGCGGTTAATTTTTAAGTAAATCCGAGTTAACCGGTTAAATAAACTTAGTTTTTTATATAACTTTTTCATGAATATTTTTAAGAAATTTGCCATTTAGAAAAATAAATTTAATTCCAAAGGTAATAAAAAATTTAAATATAATTATTTTTCACATTATGAATTTCTATATTAATTTGTAAAATTTTTTTAGATGATATTTTAATTGATTATGAAATTGGAGTCAAAAATGGGAGTTAACTCGGGTCAAAATTTGTTTAACCTGTCAAAGTTAAAGTTAAGAATGTTATTAACTGTTAAGGTTAAAGTTAAAATAATCTTTTGAGTTAAGGTTAAGAGTTAAGACATTTCTTTAACTTTTAACTTTTGTGCATTATTATCCAAAGTTGAATAGAAATGTTTATTTATAATTTATTACAATTGAGAATAATTTATAGATTTTAATGAAATGGATCTAAAAAATATTTACGTCTGTTAATGTCAGAACACTATCATTTAATAGTTTTAATGATGGAAAATATTATATAATTTACAGTATAAATAGTTATCTGATTTTTCTAATAATAAATGATTATTTTGTTGGCAGTAATTTTAATCTTTAATATATATTTCAATTATATATATATATATTAAAGATAAGATATACAATTTAAAATTTTGGTAAGAGACAGCCTTAATGTTTTAAGCTTTAATTTAAATCAATATAATACCGCATTCATATAATTTTGCTCATAATTTAAATTATGCGTAAATTCATTTAATACTTTAGATGTTTAACGTCACGCTCACAAACACACAAAAAACACACACATACATCAAAACTGGTAATTGAGAAAATAAATATATGAAGAAATGAGTTAATAAAATTTGATTTTGAATTTAGACTTTAAAGTATAGATAACAAATTACTAAATCGTATGTTAATCTACTCAAAATTTATTTAATCATTTGATTTCTTAACTTAGACTGGTTATGGCAGAAGTACTAGGAAAGATTGCTTTAATATCGGGTGTATTATTAATTATATATTTAATCAATAAGATTTACGTATTCTATTCAAATGTGAAAAAATATCCTACGGGTTTTCCCATTACCGATATTTGGAAATATGTTACGTGAGTTCTAATGTGACACTTATAAACTTAATTTTTTGATTTTAAAATATCAATTTTTAATGAATAGAGTTATTGCTAAATTTGAATCGTCATCCGGTTTACTATCTGAACAAATTGGCTCAAACATATAATGGTTTTTATACATTATGGTTGGGATCTGATCCGGTTATTGTTGTAACTGATTATGACATCGCTAAGAGTTTGTTGAATAAAAATGAATTTAGTGATAGATATGATGAATCGATTCAGAAAAGAATGGATGATTTGTTCTTTAATAAAATGTTCGTATTTATGAGTAATTATGACGAAGAATGCAAAGTAATGCGAAAAGTAGGGATGGAAGCACTCAGGTATTCGCTTATTTTTTAAAATTAGACTCAAAGTTTGGGATATTCAAGTTATTTTCATTATGTTAATTCAAATTTGATATGAACTAGACCTGCAATGAATTTATGAAATTTAGTAAATTTTCTTGGGATGTATTATCTAAAAAATATCGGGACGGAACAGAATTGTATGCTAGAAAAATCCCGATAATTACATTTTATAACTTAATACGTTAAATATTCCATGTTATATGTTACCCATAAACGAATCATGTTTCTCATAGACATGAATTATTTTTTGATTTTATTTTCTTGGCAATCGTACGAAGACTTAAAAGATTGTAGACTTTAAAATTAAAAGTATTTAATATACATTAATATTTTGCATTAATTGAACATTAAAGTAGTTTAAAGTGAGAGGAAGAGACGGAACAATACAGGTCTAATGATTAGAGATGGCAAAAAGCTAACTTAAAGCACTTTAAGAACACAACTGTATCAAAACTCATAATACACTCACTGAAGTGCTATTTACAACAATATATTATAAAACGATAAAATTTTTTCATTAAAACAATATTTAGTAAATTAATAACTGCTTAAAAACAAAAATAAAATATAGTTATGCAATAATATAATTAAAAATTTAAATGCCAAAAATATTTAATACACAAAAATTTGATTATGCTATTGAATCCAAATAGAATATTGTTCATTTTGTTCATACTCTATCTTGTTTTAATATAATAGTTTCCTATAGGCTTAACGACTGTTTAGCTTTTACTAATTATATCTATATATAGTTTTAATTACTCTTAAAATATATTGTTGACATTATTTTGTTAATTTATTTAATTTAAAATAAGTTTGATTTAATTATGATTTATGAGCTGTGCTGTAATCTATGCCTCATTCAGCTTAATTTAAATCGGCTTATAGTTAAATATAGTATCAATTTTAAGATATAAAAGTTTCTTAATTTATTTAATAAATATATTTCAATGGTTATCGCGTGATGCACTGCAGTTAACCGTTTGAGAGCACTTTTGAAGCCCTAAGGCAATGCTTTTTGTTCAAAAGGCTTTCAGAAAAGGGAGATAAAGGATATCGAATTAAGAAATCGTTAATCTAAAAATAAATTAGCGCTCAAAATGTTAATGCTTTCTTTGTCTATCAGTTAGACATTCATATAATGTATTTGTGTGTAATGTAAAGCACTAATGTGTGCATGTTTTATGATTGAGTTTATGTTATTATAAAATAATTATTAATTATTTAATTATGAAAACTTAATTTGTTACAAATTTTATATGAAACAGTGAATTGTTTTTATTTATTTATTGTTTGATTTAAGTTTAGTAATATTCAACAAAAATTATTCAACAACAAAAAAATATGAAAAAAATTAACGTTTTAAAGGATATAAATGGACAATATTGTACAAATAAGTGTTCATATAAGTGCAATATTTTAATTTGTGAAAACAGACAAATTGAAATTTAAAGCTATTACTTAAAACTAAACAATTTAGAGAAAAAACAATTTGTGCATAAAAATGTAAAATCTTATTATTGTGATAAGAAAACTTTAAAATGGATTTACACTTTAGATTCTAAAAAAGTATGTAAACAATTTTTCTTAAAAACTTTAAACTATAAAAGCGTTTGCCAAATATGAAAAATTATTAATGAATGTAATAACACTATTGTTTCTCCACCAAAACCTCACTGGAAAAAACATAGCGAATATTTTAATAATAAAATAATTGAATTTTTAGAATCATATAATCCACAAAAATCTCACTATAGACTCACAAACTGTCCAAACAAAAGGTATATCGATGACAGTTATAATATGAATGCGTCAAAAATATACATTGAATTTGCACATCAAAATAATTTTATTCATCGATTTATTGAAAATGATATTTGCATTAATAATAAATCACATGAAAGACAAGAACAGTGCAGTTTTAATTATTTTGACCAAATGAGAAAAAAATTAAATATTGGTTTTTCTCAGCCTACTCAAGATAAGTGCTCAAAATGCCAATTGTTTGTGTTACATCAACAAGAAAATGATATGTGTATTTGTGATATTTGTAAAAATCATTCTAATCATAGAAATAATTATACAACCGCAAGAATTTTATTGCATTACGACTCAGAATTAATTGATCAAAACATCAGAGTGTTTACTAGTGATGCTCAAAAAATTTATTGTGTTCCAAATATAAATACAGGAACTGATAACTATTTTGGTGTTAAGATTAATGTCACTAATCAAACATTTTCAGAAATAGGTTTAGATAAAAATGTTTTTTGTTTTGTATCAAATGATACACAAATATTAAATGGATCACGAGAGCATACTTCTATTATTTTAAAATTTTTGAAACATCAATATTACTTCAATTCCAAAGAAATTATTTTTTGGAGTGATAATTGTTATAAAGAAAATAAGAGTTTTCTATTGTACTCTAATTTAATTCTCATAATCAATGATAATTCAATTAAAACTGAAACAATTACATTCAAATATTTAGAAAAAGGACATACATATATGTCTTGCGATTCGGTACATGGACTCATCAGTCAACATTATAAGTCAGCAAATCAAGTTTATTCACCTGAACACTGTAATGAACTCATATTACAGTCGAGAAAAAATACTTTTTCTGAAAATGTTACATATGAAGACATTTATCAGTTTTGTGATTTATCTAAATCTAAGAAACCTTTTTTAATAAGTGACGTAAAAGTTTGTCAGTTTAGAAAAGGTTCGACAAATGTTTTTATAAAATCTGATTTTAACATTGAATTTACTGAATATTCACTTCTTAATGCAAAATCTTTAAAAGAAATCAAATCTAAAAACCATTTAAATATATTAGATTCCTTTAAAAAATTATCTAAACCTGTTGGTATTATTCGGACAAAATTTGATTCATTGATAAAAAACATTGATTATATTCCTGATGACTACAAACCATTTTATAGAAATTTAGAATCAATTGTCATTGAAAATAATCAAAATAATTAAGTTTTGTATACGCATTATATTTACGATTTATTTTGTCTTAATTTTCATTACAATAATTACGAATTCTGAATACTTTTTGTTAAATTCAAGTTTTAGCTAATAGAAAAAGTGCTCTCTGAACGGTTAACTGTAGTATATCTAAAGCCATTAATTCTCGTCCTGATTTAACAATATGATTAAGTTTATTGATTTCACCTGTATTTATAAAAACGTGTCCGCGACAAGATCTTGACAAATCCATAGATAACAAGTGATATACTGCTACCTGTGCTGATATATATGATGAATATAATTTTCTATAGCCAATAATTTTCAGTCGTTTACGAATGCTGTAATTGCCTGCTTTTACATCTTAACAGCTTCTTTCACGTGTGTTGACAATCCACGATGAGGCTTATTGAAGTAATTCAAAATATATTGAACACAACTATACGGATCTACATTGAATTGAATTTCCATTTTCGCGCAATGCAATCTTATGATTTCCGGATTGAAACCATTTATTCGAACATATTTTACGTTACGTTTAAGGTATACTTTCGCATAATTTAGTTTTGATCTTACACAACACGTTAAAACTTATATCCGTCTTCTATTTTACATAAGGTGTTAACAAATTGCTTATTCAATACTTGTCCAGCTTTTAACTTACCTGTTTTTCTTGACATTCTTAGAGTAACGATATTTTTTTAGTTATCATTTCGTATTAACGCATATTAAACATGAAGAAAATTTTCGGGATCAAAAAGCAATATCTGTCCTGATGACGCAAATCCCATTTACAGATTTTAGAATATGATAAAACGTCTGATTGTTTGCGTGCATGACTACGGTATATTGTTTGGAATGATAACTCTTCTGCTTTATGATCACATAATATTTACAATGGAAATCGTCCCTATACAAATGCGAAAGCGATGGCGTTATTATCCTGCCAAAGTGTATCGATCGATCTGATATTAATTGGTTCTCGCACCTCATTCCATTCATTGTCGTCTATTTTTATATCATCACAATCTTTAGAGTTATCTATTTCTTTGTCCTCATCATGAACTACAAAGTGTTAGATTTCAAAAATGTGATAATTCATCCACATATCGGATTTTATTAGGTTTTCTTAAACATATGATGGTGTATTTACTTAATATTTGGCAGCTGCAAATATTACTGATGGACGAACAGTTTTGAACATGAAATGCGATTTTATAGTGTATCTGCATAAGTAGTAGTGAAGTTGTCAGTCCTGATCAGTACGCGATTCTAGTGGACACTCGTTGGCCGATAGCTGACTGGGGTTGTAGTGTAACACGAAAGCACACGGGAATCTCTGTGAACGTGAACTAACTATATATGCAGAAAATAGATAAAGTACAGAATGGTTTCTCTTAACCGATATCACGACAAAGTCCTTTCTTTACTTAACGAACGATAACCAGAGTTGAGACCGAATTCCAATGAAATAACAAATTGAGTCCTTAATCGAATGTAGTGAACGACTACTGATGAGCGAACGATTGCTATTCTGATCCGGATTGCTATTTGCAATCGTAAACTAATTAATAACTGATAGTGATATGTAATGGATTGAATCAAATAAACAGATTTAAATAATAAACTGATTTTAAATAAATAACTGAATAAAAGTGTTGACGATTAGCGTTTATTGTTAGTTAGACAATTAATTAAATTAAATATAAATATAAATTACTGAAAATAAGAGACACGTTTATAATGCTAAAATATATTTTATTAATTGAGATCTAAATAAATGCGACTTATGTTGTCGACAACAAAGCATAGACTGCCGTATGAAACACACGTTTCATTACAGCAAATGTTTATCAAACTTTAGTAATAAAAAATAGTAATAATGTTATCGATTAATTGGGTTTTAGTAAAATAGAGACGAAGAAAGCGTGAAATCTATATACCGCGTGCTTCACTTCCCCCACTGGATTTTGATAAACTTGAGATTAATCTCAATTTAGCAACAATCCACAAAAAAAACAATAAGCACGAAATTATAAAATTTAAAATTCAAAAATTACAAAATTCGTAGTTATATGTTATGTATATGTAGTATAGTCTATGTTATGTTAATTTATATTTATGTTTGTGTTGTAATGTTATTTACTATTTAAAATCTAAAATCATTAATTAAATTAAAATCCTAATTGTAAATTACCAAATTAAGAACCGTTAGAAAATTTTGAAATTTAAAACTAAATTTGATTTTTGTTAATTAAAAAATTCAGCGAAAAAACACAAAACTATTAAATAATATCATCTTTGTATTTTACGTTCCGTTTTAAAACACGACCCGATTTATTATCAATGAATCGTTTATTATATGTGCGTACGGACTTAACTGTATCATCGATAGGTTTGTCTGTTATCGGTTTCTGCTTTAATCTGAATTTTTGTTGTTTTTGCGAACGCTTATGAACTCTCGGTTTTCGTTTCTTATTCCGATTGTTAATAGTCCAACGATCTTTCTAATAGTGACCGTTCAGTCTCTAAATCCGCTTCATTTAAAGCTTCCAGTATTGTCTTCTTATCGGTACGTAATTTATCCAAACGATCCCACTCTAGCCATCGATGGTAATCATCTACCGTAAACTCTTTTATGATGACTTTTGATTTGTTCAGTTCTTCTTCAACGATCTTTATCTTTGAATTTGTCTTTAGCAAGACTAATGGTTCTTCAATTTTGACAGGAATTTTATTTGTGACTATTCGTACCTAAAGTGTTATTTATTAAGATTTTATTACTTAAATCCGACCACTATATCTGATGTGATATGAAATGTTTCCTTAATATATTCTTCAGTTGTGAACAAATTCTCGACTCTATTCACTGTTTGTGGCAATGTTTCTGTTTTAAAGACAAAGCGAAATCCAATAAAATTTTTATCTATAGTTTTGATCCCATTTTTCGTTTCGATTTGCACTTCATTTGTTGAGAGTTTTAAAATGATGCCAAAAAGATTCAAAAATTTATTTTTAATCCAATCTTTGTTTGCTATGTTTTTCTTATTAACAAGTGTGCATTTCTTGGGACAACCAAACGGTACAATGCTTATTAGGCATATCTCCAATGCGTTTTATACTTCTACTGCACTTGTGATGAGACCCATCTTAAACAAGTTCCACTCATTCTGCGTAAGACCATAGCTTGAATTAAGAAGAACTCTTGATTAATGTTATCTGCATCGTTTTTAGCAAAATTATGTTCAGTTAATTTTTTCCACAATCCTAAATGTTTTCCTGACTTGATTTAGTTAGAATAGTTTTATTTTAGAACCTAAGGGTACATACAAAAGGTGGTGATAATTTGACAGTTCAACACCTCTTTTAACACAAAAATCTATTACTGAAGCTTTAATATCACTTGAAACGACAGCAGTGTCTATTAAGGACTTTTGATTATCGTTGCCAAGAGAATTTATGGATTTCGTAGTGCTGAAAGTAAGTGTTTATAATGGATAATCCACTACAAGAACAAATGTCGAGCAGCGATCTTTAGTTATTATTAAGATGTGCTTCTCCTAATCTTTCAATCACACCCTTCCGAATCTGGTTATCGATTCCGACGTGAGATTTGAAATCTCTATGAAGCATAATAGAGTGAGAGCATAATCCATCAATTGCTATTACAACTTCATCTAAAAAGCATTGTACCCTTTTTCATTATTATGTCGATATTTCTGAACTATTGCTAGTTTTCTGGTTCCTAATAACAAACGAAGTCTGCAACTCTCGCTTTTTGGTGACATGCACTGCAATTCTGGGACTAGAGTATTACAATACCAGCACGAGCAACAGGAATTTGTTGAGCCAGAGTAGGAGTTTCCTCGTATAATATCTTTGCTAAGTAAAGAGTTTACGTTCCATGTGCCAATTTCCAAACATTTGAGTTGATTTCATACCCAGTCAGGATACTTTTTCGTGTCATTGTGTCAGCGCCCTCATAACCGCCGCCAAAACAGTTTGCGAGCCCATTGTTGGTTCCCGTTGCTTTTTCGGTCTTAGACAGATCGTTCTCCGGGTAGGGAAGAAACGATTACTAGACGCTTGCATTGCTCCACTCCCAGGCCTGGCTCCAGGGGCGTGCCCTAGAATCCTACGTTTAGGAGAGGTTATCGAATTTGAGGTTGTCATGATTATAGTATGGTCAACACTAGTTTCCTGGCTTGTAATGTCTCGTGCCGACCAAATGCACACGAACTTAAGAGCGTTCAACACGGGTACATAGAGATCGTTAATTTCGTTATGTTGTGAGCTCTTGGCACATGCACTAATGTTTCCATTCAATCTACTATATCACTGCTTTACGTTTCCCGCAAACCGAGCTCTACCACTGAGTATAGTATTCACATGTATTAAGACTTGTCGTGTCTAAAGGTAGAGACCTACTAGCAGAATAGTGCCTATCCCTGCCTCTTGCGGTGCACCACATTGTGTCTCGATTGGTGCGACCAGTTGTTATGGCTTGTTAACGGTAGCATTATTTGCCGTCGTCGACGACCTCCAAGCTCTGCCCTGAGGTTAAGTTACATTCGTTTTTATTCAGTGTATTAATTTTGCTCTGTGTATGAAGTTTAGTCTTAACACAATTAGTTGTTGAGCAGAGTTTAATTTTTAATAAAAAGTTTATTAAATTCTAAGCGTCTATTAGTGAAACACAAACCGAACCGTCAGTAATATCGTCATTTAATAAAATTTGTTTCGTTTTTATAAGTTTATACAGAAATAGTGGCTCTAAACAAATGGAAGTTATTTGTAGTAATCATTAAGCATAGCATAATATCGTTTAGAAAATATGCATTTATGGCTGAAAAACTGAAAATTACCGTTATTTTGAAAAATAACCAATTTTTATCGCTTTCTAAACGATTTGTCTCTATTTTGTTGAAATGAGTTTCAAAACGCTTATTTCTTAAAATTCCACACAATTTCACATTTGATTGATTTATTTATAAAAATCAATGGTTAAATTAAATTGAATATACATTCGAATATGTTATTATTAGAGCTTCAAAACGATAGCATTTCATACTTTTTTATTTCATAAGATATAAGCATATCATTTTATATGCTCTCGAATAACATAGAATGGAGCCGTTAGAGCTCCATTAAAAAATGCTATTTTTCTAGTTTAAATTCAATTTTTCCACAATTTTTAAATTGTCGTATAAATCCGAAGAGTTTGGCTCCACTCTATTATCTAAAATTTTAAAGTAATCCATAAGAAAACACTTATTTTACAAAATTTGTATTAAAACTCATTTGGAAGTCAGTAACTATAAAATTTTTCTTTTGTGAAATTTTTTATATTTCTTTAACGTAATATTTTTTAATAAATAAATAGTACGCAAAACAATTTTTTCTCAATTTGTTTAATTTATAGAAAATTTAACTTACAATGAAATATACAAGTAATGAGTAAAGTTTTTTATTTTAAAAAAGAATTAATTTATCAAAAAATAGTTTTGTTTTTCCACTGAATAACGCAATAAAATTTAAATATATTATGATATAATGAGTTGTCAATCAGTAGCTATAAGTTTGGACGGATCGTAGTTTTGAAACTTCCAATTCTGGTTCGAAATCTGTTGCGAACACTCTCTCATAAGCACTTTCTCTCGGTCTGAAGACATTTCCAAACACTTCCCACTTATGCCGTGTTTTATATGATGTCTCTGTGTTTTCATTATTAATGTATTAATAATAAGTAAAACGATTTAAACGTAATCTCTGATTACCTTTTCATCGTAAATCCAAAGCTGATTTCCTTTGGATCCGTGACACGGATAAAGCACTACATCTTTGCCGGCAAAATCTAGACACGCCTCGTCTCTTCGAATTTCTCCTTCTTTACTCAGCAACCAATACTAACCGATAAACAATAGATAAAGTTTTGAATTTAAAACATTAAAATACATATACTGTAAAATACTTTGAATAAGTTCGCGCATTTATCATGTATCAATTTTGTATGGATATTTTGCTCGATATATAGTTGTTATAAATTTTCAAAATTAGCCAAATCGAGCAAAATATCCACATAAAAAAATTTATACAATTATAGAACAAATAGAATTTTCAAAATTATTATTCAGATAATAAGTATTATAAACCATTTCTATTTTAATTATAGCAAAGATCGTTCAGACAGTTGTATGAGATTAGTGACAATACCACAAAATATATGTGTGTATTATTGTCAAAGTAATAAAAATCTAATTAAAATATATTAGATTTTGCTCAATTCAAGCAACCAATGAAATATTTTTTGTTTGTATTGTAATAAATTCTAATTAAATGTCTGGAAGTTTTGGTTAATTAACTCGTGGTTAACAAATGCTAAGTTAACAAAGCAATGTCAAAATGAATGCAAAAATAGAACAATAATATTAAAATAAACATTTTAACGGATAAAATAGAGAATATTGTTAATTAAAACAAGAGTAATATTATTACCTGATTTCCTCCCTGATTATGGCACGGATAGAGACCAATGGGTTTATGATAGTCATTCTTTCTGGCAGGACTATCCAAACACATCTTCGAAGCTGATTCTCCGCCAAGATTTCGAATCTAAACAGTAAGAAGTAATGTATAGAAACTAAAATAATATTGTGGTATAGAAAATAATGTTTTTAACATTTTCGATAAGTATTAAGCAATTCAATAATACAATAATCTGATGGAAACGTGATTCGCATAACATAAAAATAATCTGGTATTAACTCTACAATTCTATACAATTATATACCTCTCCAGACGCAACAGCCTCTCCGGGAACAAACAATTCTGGATAAACATTTTTGATATACCAGTCAAATGTTTTACATTCAAGTTTTTTCCTCAACTCTTTTCGCGATGATATGTCACCAAAATCTCCCAAATCGTCACCAATTCGTTGGTAATAATACTTTTTGTAGTCATCCAACCAAACCTCTGCCAAACGAATGGAATTACGTTTCAACACATTAACACCTGATCTCCACTTGTATGGCGAACGAGATCGAAAGATATGGCCAACATGTGAACATGGAATGATTTCGAGAGTTCCGCCACACATCCATGACTTGAATGAAAGCTCAAGGTTTTCTCCGCCCCATATGTCAAACCCATTATCATATGTACCCAACTTTTCGAAAAAGTTGCGATCAATTGAGAACAATCCTCCAGCCATTGTTGGAGACCAAACTGGATCTGTCGGGTGTTTTCGTCGCTTCTTCTCTCTTTCAGGAACGGCGTGCCAATTGAATTGCAAATTCCAATCAAAACCTCCGACGTTAACAGCACCCGCTTCTCCACGATAGTGATACTCAAATGTTTTATCATTAATCACATCAATAACGGGACAAACAACGTTTGTCGGGTTTTTCTGGATTTCGTCCAACAATGGCTCCAACCATCCTTCAGTGCATTCGCAATGAGAATCCAGATATGTTAGTACTGCTCCTTTCGCTGCCGCAGCTCCTAATAATCGAGCTCTGATTAGTCCTTCTCTTTTCTTTGCTCGAACCACAACAACTTTTCCTAACTTTGACATATACTCATCTAATGGTGTGCCCAAATAAGCTATAGAATCAAACGTAATGAAAACATAAGCTTATATATCAATTATCAAAATCATATAAAATTGTCAGTACTATTCAAATTGAAATATATTTTCTCAAAGATCTACGCAAACATTATTTTATTTGCAATCATAACATTCTTTCCAAATCATCCGAAAATAGTGTTTGTGTGCATTATTTTTTTCATTCAACACTTATTTTCTAGTTTCGAGAGAAATTCAATGCAAACACTTAAACAACAATCAATCCATCACTTAAAGTAAACTCAACATTCAAACACACAACTTTGCAGGTAAGAGTAAAGCTACGCGAATAAAAACACTTTGAAAAGAAATCAGAAGTTCATATAATAGAAGTTGGAGAGTCATTAATCATTTGACAACAAAGTTTTACATTAGCGGTAACATTTTCGAATACTGAATTAGATTTTTCTATCTTTCAAATCCACGTCTTAACAACGAAGAGTTGAACGCCTTAACAATAAATATTAAAAAAGTATATGCAAAACCAATTAAAGTATATTTTATGGGTCTAAAACAGAATTTATTATTTTCTATGAAAACTCGTATCGATTTTTCCATTACAAGTAAAATATAAGCTATTTATTGGACGGAACATAACTTTACACTTTATATTGAAATTTCCAAAATCAAAATTGAACACATTCTTTCCATTTTAACTTATTGTGTTCAAATCAGATTATGCTAAATCTTTCAAAAATACTCTCAACATTTATTTCCTTTCAATAAATTTTCAGTTTTAAAGTGCGTGTCGTTTCGAAACAGTTTGACATTACGTTTCAAACATACCGTTATATTACGTTAACCCAAATTCTTTGCGCAATCATTGGTAGAGATTTAAAGTTTAAACTATTTAAATGTTTTAAAAACAAAAGCATTTATCGTTTAATTAATTAATGAAATTCAACAACAAAACAGATACAAATGATTTTCTACAACAAAAATTTGCGACTAAATTCCAATGTTATGTGTAATATTGAGCAAACCATTATAAGCTATTATTGACTCTATAAGTTTGTGACCAAATATTCTATATATTTATAAATTATATCAAATAATATAGAGACTTGTATACTATATGTACAACTTTCTTTAAAATGACTTTTAGAATTGTCACATATCATTAATAAATGTCGTTTGATGACTATTTCCAAAAATCTATCAATTAAGTTAAGTAATAAAAAAACTTTTGTAAAAATCGAATCAAAACTGCTAACTGTTATCATCAATTCACAGCTTTTCGCGTAATGTTCGCTTTAAAACGGGAAACAGAGTATGGATCGATACCGTTAAGGGTAGAGAGCATGACATGCATTAGCAATTAAATGCAATTACACGCCAATAATTAATTATTTATCAAAAACGACTAACTGTTTGTGTGTCTGTGTGTGTGTCACGTTTGCGTATATAAATCTATCGTTATGTCAAAAAAGAGTGCGGAGTAACAAAAAAAACGCAGAAAAAGCATTGATGTAATTCACTGAAGCAAAAGTATAATCACTGAAAATAAAAGAGCAAAAGTGCTTACGCTTATCGGAGAAATCATCGACGAGTATAATTTCTTTAATTAGATGTTTTGGTGATCTATCGAAAACGCTGTGAACAGTGCGTAACAGTACAGACCACGCCTCGTTGTGGAAACATATAATCACACTCGTGTCGGGTAATTCGGATGCGTATTCGATTTTTTTACATCTATTAAAATATAATAATCATTTCATTAGCGTTATTTGGTTTTTTAAATTAAAGTAGTTTAGTATGTAAACGTCAAATCAGATAAATGTAAGTTTTTTGCGAAACACAATATAAATATACCGAAACAATCAAAGCTTTTGTATGATATCATTTTAAATGTTTGATTTTTGAGAAGATTTTACGAATAATTTGTAAATGTTAATCGATTTCTTTAAATATTTTCACAAACATGTATATTATTATATTCTTTTTATTTCTAAACATTTGCAAAACTAAATACGAATAAAATTTAAGAATTATAAATTTAATTAAGAAATCTCTTAATGATATTTAGAGGTTTAAATCTGTTTATAAACTAAGAAACTGTCGACAAACCGAATTCTCGTTAAACCAAACTTAAAACATCTTTGTTTTATGTTAGCAAAAATAACTTTGATCTAAAAAAACTAATAAAACGCATTTTTGTCTTTTATTGAGCGAAATAGAACTTTTTGGAAACAATAGTGTAATGTTCGTTGTTTTGCCATTTTTATAAAAAAAATGCGCTATTTTTTTCATATTTCCAACATTTAAGAAAACTGAGTGATTATTAGTTAAACACTTGAAAATTCAAAAAATTTTTTAATACTTAAAATTTACTCTTTTTAACCAATTAAGTGTTTATATTAATATTAATTTTATATTATCAACAATAATCTCGAAAACTAATTAATTTTAGAAAAAATACAGCTAAAAACGAAACAATGCAATGAAATAAACGGAAAAAACGTCATTTAAAATTTATTTGTTTTTAACTCGTAATTAAGTAATTAATTAAAGCTTCAGTGATAGCAACCAAAAACGAATAGGATATTTCCATTGAAAAATACTAACCATTTTAATTAATCTTAATTTACAAATTGATAAATAATTATTGTTCGCAAAGAAAAAGTTTCCCGATTTTGAGCAGAATTGTGGCAAAAATAAAGTTTCTATTGGAAGCGAAAAGAATGTGAAACTATAAGTTGAATGCTCTTGAATGTCATTGATAATGACAAATGATACTCAAAACTAGTGATAAAGTGATTGCTCCAAAGTTTTGACATTCTTTCTCAAATCATATATGCCTCGATTGATATTTCGTTATTTCCAAACATTTACAACTAAAAGCACTTTTCGATTAACAAACGTCGACTAATATTTACATGAAACTGAAAATTGTGCAAACTTTACATATTATTTAATATAAACATTACGTATTTGTTAAAATTCCATTACTTCTGTTCAAATATTCAAAAATGACAAATATTTTATAACATAATTTATAACGAAACGGAAAATTCTGCATAATATCAATTGAAAGAAGCAATTCGTTTCGAAAAAGCGATAATCAAATGTTATGACAAGGTTTTATAAAAACTAAACTAATCGATAATATCTATTATGAAATATTTATTTATTTTCAATTATCGCTTATATTTGCATAAAGTATTGTAAAACTTATTCCCAATAAAAGCTGTTTGATTTACTCTTTAGATAAAGTAAAAACGCGAAAGTTTTGTCATAAAAATATAGTTACTGAATGACTCAAATCAATGAGAAAGAGGGCCATCACTGGTAAACCCTATAATGCATTACAAATTTGTGTTGTGTGACGAAAAAGCCTGTTAATGGAATCACATATAACTAAAAAAATATTCATATTTCTACTCTCACTGCTCACGCATATAATATTTTCAACTCCCGAGGGTCTGATAAGCTAAAAACATTTTATAATAATGATTCACTTTACGACAAAAATGCACTTTTAGTGGTATTTGAGAATTAAAAACTTTTCATTTGATGAATTTTTCTTTTTCATGACAAAAATAAATTTTCCATTACTTTGGCGCACATAAAAAAATTAAAGAATAAGATGTGATGACATATTATATTCAACGCTTATTGATAGTTGTGTTTATCCCAGAAGACACTTATAAATACGAATTCTGTTCACAGATAACACAATTCATCTCAGCTTAAAGAAAAGAAATTGCGATGCGATTCAGTGCTAAAATTGAGTATTAAAAAAAGAAATGTTTCATTCTCGACGAATAGCACTGTATGTTTTCACAGAGTTCGCTATATATAGATATATATTCATTTTCTCTATTATATTATCCTTTCTGGTCATTGGTTTGATAGGAAAAATATATAGAAAAATATGTGAGAATCGAAAAAATGTTTTCGAACTAACTTCAAATTGATTAGATATCGATTATTTAAGAGCTCCACTAAAAGCGTTCGCATTTCTTAAAGCTTACGCAATGATAGTTTACATTCACATAAAACTTTCGTTATGATTGATTGCGCAGTAATAATAGATGTGATTCACATTCAAATGGGAAAGGAGTCGTACGTAAGCACACTTTTGCACACTATTTGACATTAGTGGTCATTTATAACGCTAACGTTGACGGATAAACCCGATTACGATTAGACCATTATTCCGTATTCCTATTGTGATAAACCAATTTTAACTGATTACTAGTATCTCATACTGTTGTCATATGCAATCAAATCATCATCGATAACATTTCTCTATTATTGGCTCATCTATTTTTTTAATGTAACAAAACATTTACAGAGTAAACATAGTGTTACATAAGCTCCAGTTTTTTTGGACTAATTTGAAGTAAAAACTGCATAATTATTTAATTAATTTCTAAATAGCATTTAATTTCATTATTAGAAGATATTATAAAATTTATTAATATTGTTATTTATTACATTATATTTTTAAAAACTAATAATAATAATACACCCAATAAACAATAAAATAAAATTACATTCATAAACATTTCAGAAGTAAATCAAACTTAAGTTTAAGGGTGTTTAATAGTGATAGAAAATTTTGTTCCATTACCGTGGAACGTTAGTGGAATGGAAAATTATAGCGTTAATGGAACGGTAATGGAGT
>JAQGAW010000928.1:0-22818 GCA_034698025.1 Phthiracarus crinitus | reverse complement strand
TAAAGCTTTACATTAAAATGATAAATACTGCCAAAACAAAAGATGCCTAAATATTAGCAAGTTTTGGCTTCGTATGTAAAAATCATGATTATCATAGCAATATATATGTTGCCATAGAAATGTCAGCCAAGCTATCAACGGGTGCTCACTTGACTCCAGTACCTAAAATTCTGAGTGGAGTAAGACTAAAGATGTTACGGGTCGGTTAACCCGACGGTTTTACCCGACGGGTTTCTTATCGGTTCGGTTAGGGTTGAATAAACTTCTTATCGGTTAACTCGAATGAAACCGAAAACCAGATAATCAACTTTTGGTATGAAATTTAAAGAATTGTATAGGAATTTTGAATTTATTAAACGTCAATTAAGAATCTTATAAACATATTATACATTAAACATTTTAATTATTAATATATTAGTAGTTTTAAAATGAATAGTAAACTCATAGATTTCATTATTTTTATTCAAGTTTTGTTATTCGATTATTAAACGTTTTTTTTACAAATTTTATGTGTTAATTGTCGGGATTTCGGGTTATCGGGTATTTTATCTATTCGGTTCGGGTAGTTCATCAAATTTCTCGGTTCGGTTCGGGTTAAATTTAAGATATGGCGGTTCGGGCGGGTCAAAGAACCACTACCCGTTAACATCTTTAAGCTAGACTGGAGTTGGAATAATTTTTAAGGTTTTCTGTGTAGTCGATGTGAATGTCTATAAGAGTTGGTTGGAGTTGGAGTAAATTTTTTAAATATTTTAATCCTCATCCTTTGAATTTCTTATTTTATTCCAATTATGCTTCATATTTGATTAAATAAATACAGTATAAAGTATTATTTCGCTCGTTCGGTCTTATAAATAATACTTTACGAATTTGATGGTATGATTTAAAATATTAATTAAACTGATGCCATTTATAAAGAAATTAAGAAAATTTCTGAAATTCTGAATAAAAATTCTAATATTGTTCTCGATATTTACTAAGAACCAGGAGAATGCGATTTATTTAAATATGCTACAGTAACTAGTTATCACATGGAAAGAAGTTATGATATTCACAGTAAAAATATTTTCTTCGTTGCAAAATAATTAAATTTACTGAAGAAAATATTAATCAATACTTTTTAATTCATGCAATTTAAGTTCATTTGATTAAAAGTAAAGTTTTAAAATTATAAGGTATTATTTAAGGTATTATTTGGTCAAATTTTTCAGTATTATTTAAGGTCTTAAACCATACAAAATGCGGTTTTAAACATGCTTTCTTTACTGATTAGAGAGTTTTAATTCTTAAGGTAATCTAAATTAGTTATTTTATTATTAATTAACGGGGATGTGTGTGGTAGGTTAAGCCGATTTTAATAAAGTTAGCTGCAGAGACTCGTATCAAAAAGCTTGGGAGGCGATTAAAGATTTGAGGGACAAAATCTTAAAAATTAATAACTTATCAATGTAAGGGGATTTTGGGTTTCATGATTTTGAATAATCATAATTTTAATTAATTTTCTATAAAAATTAAAAACCAAAAATTAGTAATAAGTGGCTAAATTAAGATCAAAGGTTAAAGTTGTATGGAAGCGGTGGCGCATTGAACAAGTGCTATGCACTTCATTGCATTGCATTGTAGTTCATGGCAACCGAATCTTTTAATCACCTCCCAAACCTCCTCATATGAGTTTCGGCAGATAATTTTATAAGTTTTGGAAGCAAATGTAATACAATAAATATAATTGTTTAATGCGCAGAGCTGTTATAATAACTGTAATCACAAATTATTCACATCATAACGAATTCACTGTACAGTAATCTCAATTTATATATAACATTATATTTTCTAAATAAACCTATTGTTAACTAAAAAAAATATTTTAGATTCACACAAAAATAAAAAAAAATACTTAAATATAAACAGTTAGATAAATGGATATTATTTATAAATGGGCTGATATGTGCAAATCGACACATTGCGACAAAACGTTTTATAAATAGTTTGTTACAATCGCTTAATATTACGTTATATAATCTTATATACTTTACAGTTTATTATTATCACTATAATTTTAATATCATGTAATGTAACTCAAACTATTAAATAATGTTTGTTGTGAAACATATCATTGAATAACATTATAAATAAGTATATATTAAATTCATTTAATATTAGTTGTAATTGAATGAAATACTGAAATGAATGACGATTTGCCACATGCTTTGTCTGCTAAATATGTTGGGTAACTATAACTTATAACTTTTTAATTTACGTTTATTCATATCTATATTAAAGTTAATTGCAATGATAGGAGTTTTGGGTATCGAACCGTCAGAGATCGTCTTCCAGTTATTCTCACGAAAGCGATTGATATATTATGTCGACGAAGACGCGATTTAGCGTTATTAGGAATCGTTGATTACGAACATAGAAAGCAAGCAGAAGAGGAAACCAAATCAGTGATCGGTTCGATGGCCAAACTTCGCAATGAAATGCAAACTAATAAAATATTAGTGCCATTAACCACTAATGAAGCTGATGTTCATTTATGGAACCAATATTTGTCTGATTATGTCGAAGAAAATAATTGTGATGCGCTTTGGTTTGAAGTTCCATGGCTTTGGTGTGAATGCTATGTAACATCTTATTCACTATATTATAGCGTATGATTCATTTACTTTACAATTAACTATTTGTTTGAATAGATGTACCGTAGAATCTATGAATGCTTTCAACTTAGCACTTACATCACTGGTTTTGATCCGTTTGAAGGTTTGCCAGATTTTAGTCTAGTATTCAGTATTTATGATTCGAAAATCACAAATCATACAATTTTTTTAGAACAGAAAAAAGAATCGCTCATGAATTCATTAAAACCAATCGAAGCTTTAGCCACTTATTTAAATGATCTGAGAGATAATCCATTCAACACTGAAAACGAATTCTTTAAATTTGTTGAAGTATTTAGTTTTATTAATTATTAGATATGTTATATACAGTATATTATATTGTTGTTGTAATTCTTTAGATTAGTTTATGGGGAAACAAATGTGATCTGAGTATATCAGCCGGTGATCAAAATTCACAGCTCTCTGATTCTTACCAGGATTTAACTAAATTAAGAGATTTTATCGTCTCTAATCATTTGGATAAGTTTTGGGCTTTCGTCAAAAGACTATCTCAAAAGCCATCGTTTCAAATCGCTATAGTGTTAGATAACGCTGGCTTTGAACTTTACACGGACTTATGTTTAGTCGAGTTCTTACAATTAAGCGGAATTTTGGACAATTGCTCATCGATTAAATTTCACGTGAAAAAAATTCCTTGGTTTGTGTCCGACACTATGACCAAAGATCTAAACTGGTCGCTCGAATTCCTTTCGAATGAAGCGAATATTCATTGCCCGGTCGTTAATAACTTAAGTTCAAAATGGATCGATTATATTAATAGTGGAAAATGGGTTATTGTTGAACACGATTTCTGGACACTTCCGCACGACTTTCGATACATGGAAAGTGTTGCTCCAGACTTGTATCAAAGTCTTAGTGAAAATGATTTGATTCTATTTAAAGGTGATCTTAATTATCGCAAACTAACGGGTGACTTGAATTGGTCGCATAGCACACCACTTTTAAAGGCGTTAAGAGGTTTTCTGCCATCAACTTTGTGTACGCTTCGAACAATTAAATGTGATCTTGTTGTGGGTCTCATTGAACCTGTCTTACAACAGATTAAGAGTTTTCCAAGTAATTGGATGGAAACTGGAGATTATGCTGTCATTCAATGCGTCTTTAAATGATTGCATTTCGTTAATAAAATAATTACTTAAAATAAACTGCAATAAAATCTTTCAAAACACTATAATTTTAAATTTTCTAAATTTAATTATTTACACAAAACTCACCTTTTTTAAAATAAGTTTATTACAAGAATATATTCAACATTTATACCGTATCGCATATTATTTAATAATTCCAATAAATAAAAAAATACTTATTTATTTTATTACGATTCTTACAATTCCAAAATAATGATGCAAAGAAAGTATTGCATCTTAACGTTATTACAAGCTGTATGCTTATTATAAGCTGATACTTATCGATAAATATATTATGTTTCGTTTCCATATATTTATTGCTTTGATATTTAAAAATAGTAGTTAATATTTTAAGACATGATTTAAATACTTTTAAAATGAAATTCAATAAAATATTTTATCAGATTTACCAAACAAATTTCAAGTTTTATTTTTTGTTAAAAGAGTAACTTATTAATAACTTTATGATTTTCAGAATATAATACTCATTTTTTTGGTTAAAATAAGGCAATTAAATTCGAAAAATCATTGCTTAGAAATAAGCATAAATTTGTTTTTGATTTCATTTGTGTAATTTTTATAGTTTTACAACTTAATATTTGTCCAATAAATCATAAGTTAATTAAAAACAAACTCAAATGCATTTAAAACTTGAGTTATATTTTCAATTACAGTATAAGGTGTATGTCATGAAAATTTTTGTTCATTAACAGACTAACATTTTTATAATAAAAATAACTTACAAATTACGCATATATTCGTAACAAAAATTCATTTACCTTCGCAATTGAGATAATAATGGCTATTTTTTTATTTTAAAAACTCTTTATAGTGATGTTTTAAAACATTATTTAATACATTATATTTATTTTAAGCATAGTTTTGAAAAATAAATTAAATTTTCAGAATATCGTAACACTGTTTCAATTCGAATCATATCATTAAAATTTTAATCTTTCTCATTTGAGAATAAATGTATTGACAGTTTGGATACTGTTCCACACATACAAATTCCTAACGTTATAAAAAATCCAAGATACGAAAAATTCCTCCCATTGCTAACCCATTTATTTATTCTTTAATTTATATTAAAATATTAACTTCCAATATAATTACTGTTTCGCAAGAATAATTTTTGAATATTTTTTAAATGACATATTTGTAACCGTTTCCATTCAATTATCACAAAACCAAGAGAAGTTTAATAATCAAAAACTTGCGAATATTTTTAATAAAGATTTTTGTTGTCAAGGTCTCAATATAATATTTTAAATTAAATAATGCGTAAACAGAATTTTTTCTTATAGTTCTGAATTTTGATTGGTTATAAATTTTAACGATGACTCATTAATTTGACCAATTATTATAATTATTTAATTAATGTAATTTTAAACAATATTTAATAATTAGTCATACTATGGTTGAATTAATTTGAGCAAATTATAAGATTCTTGAAAAGCTTTTTTGTCAAATGTTCTACAAATTTCCATTTCGAATTAAATATCATGGATTAAAAATTAAATTTATTGGAAACAATATATAAAAATGATATTAAACATTACCATTACTAATGAATAAATGGATTATTATTACATTTTCGCAAAATAAATGCTTTAAAGTGTCAAGTAATCTGAACAATATTGCAAAATAAGTTATATGTTGCAATATTTACAATAGCGAAGGTAACATTGCGTGTGCGAAACCTCCTCATCACAAATACAGTATACAAACTGTTTACCGTATAAACCGAATAAATAACGCATTACTCTAGTAATTAAATTTGATTACTTATTATTGGTACTTCACTGAAAACATACTTTAAAACAAAGAGATAGAGAGCATAATATTATATAATGAATAATACCGGTAATGTCAGATTGTATTTTGTCTAAACATTCGCATTCATTACTTAAAAATTATAAAGTTTTGGTTTTTAAATTGACTATTCATTAGGAAATATATATAAAATTGCACTAAAGTTTTTTATTGTCAGTTTTCTCTTTGATTTAATGTAAATAATTTGTAAGAGGCATAACGCCTCATGCGTTCATATCATTTATACGGAAAATAATTAAATTATATTTATAAAAAATCGAAAATATTTAAAGCAAATAACTTCTTAACTATTATTTTGCTTAACTAGAACTGCTTCCACTGCTCCATCCTTTGTGCTTCCATTTACCAAATTTACCAAATTTGTGTTTAAACATTTTATGTTTGTGCTTAAATAATTTCTTAGCCTTTTTAAACTGCAAATTAAATTGAATTAGAGTTAAGTTTAGGATTAAAACGTTTCTAAATAAAAACGGGTTATCATACGGGATGATGTCCTGTTAAAACAGCGGCACCCAAAGCAGCGGCACCGGCGCCTGCAGCCAATCCGGCGATCGGAATAGGATTCGAACTCTTATGATGACCGCCAGGATAACCCTGACGTCCACTGCGACCTAAAAGAGCTGATCCAATCGAAGAGGCAGCCGCTCCTAATTTAAATTACTTTATATAAATACACATTATTTGTGATAAAGTTGCTTAAAAAAATAATTTGTTTCAATGAATTTAATTATAGTAATAGAAATATAAAATTAAAAATTATATCTATCATAATATTATAAGCTTATGTAATAATAATTCATTTTAATTACGGTACAATAAAATAATAATTCGGTACTAACTATTGCTTATGTTATTTACAACGTGAATGGATTAAAAAAAATATAAATTACCGGAAGCTAAACCACCGAGTGTTCCACCCAAGACTCCACCCAATATTCCACCAGATTTCTGCTGTGGTTGTGGCGAATGCTGCAAACAATATATTAAGTTTATAAAATATTAACTATAAATATAATCTACATTTTTTAAAAATTTTCATAAATTTATTAAAAAAGCTTAACAAAAAATAAAACAAATTTTTCAATATTAAGTAAAACACGAAAATATAATATTGACAGATACCGGATATGGATATGGTTGTTGTGACTGTTGATACATCGGTGGTTGAGTTGGATATCCAGGATTAGGCGCACCATATTGAGGAACAGCTCCAGCGTATTGCGGAACACCAACAGAAGGATAAGGCGGTGCAGCCATACCCGCAGCCATACCTACTCCTGCAGCCGTCGGATACGGCGGAACGGCTGCCGACGCATACGGCGGAGCAGCTGATGAGTATGGAGCGGATCCATAAGGCGCTGACGGCGGCGCAGATGGCATTGAAGGCGTGTACGCGTGAACGCCTTCGAAACCAATCTGAGAGATAGCGACGTCGCCATCAATCGAAATATACGTAATTCTATTAAACGGTATTCGATGCCTAAATTCGGTAAAATGTTGACCATTTATGGCAATCTTGAAGTGATCGCTATCAACAAGAATTAGTATTTCGAATGGTTGTGCGCCCATAAAAGGGAATCCACCATAACTTTCTTCGGGACCCCATCTCTGAGATTGCAATGAATTGCGTACAACACGTGGCGGAGGACTGAATACTGGACTTAAATGCAGCGCAATGTCGTCGCGAGGATTCACTGATGGACCGCATTGAAGGTTAATCGCGAAACTATTAGTGACATGTTATAAACGTGTAAACGTTTGACATGTTTGACATTAGCCATAGAGCTATACATACCATCGCGGCGTCGCGTGCGGTGAGCCTTGTATTCGAATAAGTGATCCATTATTTAAGAGTGCATTGATTGGACCGCAATATGGGATCACCTGTTATATCATTATATGATAGCATTTATGTTTATTGTTTAACATACGCAACAATACAACATTACAACACTACTCACCGGATTGTATACACTCATGTTTGTATCGAAAAATATAATATAATATTTAGTTAGAAGTGATTGCAATCGATTTGCGATTTGCAATGTGATTCATATGATTATTACATCAAACTCTCTATTCATATAAACATTAATAACATTATATAATTATTGACGACATTTATGATATAACCAAAATAAATGATCTTAATTTTGCCAAAAATAAAAGCAATACCATTTTTCGTTGAAATATTTATTCGTGACAAATATGTACATTAATAACGCGTTTAATTATAAATACAATATAACATAATTATATACTCAAAACTTATTTTAGGGGCTTATATGTGTGTACATTGTTTATGTAATATACGCGTGTAAAAGGCGGAGACTAATGACCTAAATATAGAGGTACAGTAAAAGCTGTTATTTTAAATTTTACGAAACTCTTTAATTTATAGTTAATAAAGTAAATGTACGTAAATATATATCAAATTAATTCTAATTTTCGTAGCTATTCTGATCGAAAATATTTAATTTCTAAAGTATAAAAATTGTAATTAAAATCGTGAAAAATAAATAAAATAGGCGTGTATTTGCTTATAGAATGGGCGTGTGTTAGTTGTTGCGCATGCGTAACACGAAATGAGTGCGCAGTGCAATGCTAAAGGATTTGAGGGCATTTTGTGAGCCAAACGCTGTTTGTCTTACTGTTCGGTGATTATTAAATCAACAAATTGGTTGAGTGTTGGCCGCCGTTTAATACGCCCGCCATTAGTATCATTAAAATGACACAATGGCTGACAATGATGGCAACAGTTTGAGGGTAAAACTTAGAATTTTGTTGTAACGTTATTTGATGAGTACCTCAATGGTAACGCAACTGTAATGCACTGTACTATAGTATACTTTACTGTCTATTAGGGTATGATAATGTCGTTTCGTGTGGCAGAGCTTCAGATGTTATTGGGTTATGCGGGAAAGTCTAAGTCTGGCAAGAAAAACGAATTACAAGCTCAAGCGTTGGAACTGCTTAAGGGTAGAGCACTCACCACTGGTGTCCAAAACAAAATAAAGGAACTGCACCGTCAAAGATATAACAATTTAGGTTATCTAACGTCTGGCGTGGGAAACAGTTCCGACAGTTGTGACAGTGATATGAACGTGTCATACGGTTCAGTGGGCTCTCAGATGACCACAATGACCACTCGATCCGCAGCTAACTCTGCGACACACGCTTTACATTTAGCGCAACAACAACAACAACAGTCTCAGTCACAGTCACACTCATTAACCAATAGTGCATCGAACGTGTCGTCAATTAATAGTAATATGAACTCATTATCAAAACACGTTAATCAACAAACAGCTCACCAAAACTCTCACCAAAACACTCACCAAAACACTCACCAAAACGCTCATCAGAGCCATCAAAGAAGTGATTACTATGCAAGTATGCCGCGAACAATAGGTATCGATTATCCCCCAAAATCCTATCAAGGATTGGCACCAAACGTTCAGATACCATATCCTGTTTATCCAGACGTTAGGTTTAAATTATTGCCTTTTTATGACGTTCTTTCGGAACTGTTGAAGCCTTCGAGTCTAAGTAAAGTAACAATAATAATATAATAATACATTATTATCTCGTAACTGAATCATCACTTATCAATTGTGATATAATTAAAATTAGTGCCAACCGCTGCGTCCAGATTTCAAGAAAGTACGTTCACATTTCATTTGACTCCACAACAGGCCAATGACGTGGCGATGTCTCGTGAGGTCCAACCCGGACCTAAAATCGATTATTCGGTTCAGGTTCAGCTAAGGTTTTGTTTACTCGAAACCAGTTGCGAACAGGACGACAATTTTCCGCCGAGTATTTGCGTTAAAGTCAATTCTAAGATGTGTTCTTTGCCTGTGAGTTTGAGTTTAAAGATTAGTTTTTTTTAATTTGTGTTATTAAATCAAAATTTACAAAACCAAAATCTAGATAAATTTTAAATTAAAACTATTTTTAAAAATTAAAATTATATTGAACTAACGTTATGTCTAAATTTTAATTTTTAACTGAAAAAATCACAATTATTTTAATTTTGAAAATCAAAACGAAAAAATAATTAAAAATCAAATTAAAAGCTGAAATATTTGAAAAACTAAATCAGAAATGAAAATTTAAAAAAATCAAAATTAAGACTAAATCATAATATCAACACTTTTTAATAAGAGTTTGTGATAATTTGTGATTTCATCTATAATTAGAATCCGTTGCCTACAAATAAACCAGGAGTGGAACCGAAGCGTCCGAGCAGACCCGTTAACATAACCACTTTGTGCAGGTTATCACCAACTGTTTCAAATCAAATATCTATATCTTGGGCCGCAGATTATGGACGTCCGTACGCAGTTGGCGTGTTTTTAGTTAGAAAATTAACGTCACACACACTCTTGCAGAGAATTAAGAGTAAAGGAGTGCGTAATTCTGATCACACCACTGCAATGAGTACGTATCGATAAGCGTATGCCTAACTGAGCAAAAGCATGTTAGCAGTGATACGGTTTTTATTTTACTTAATAATATTTAAAGTTATGTAATTTAATATTATAGAAATTTCCATTTTAATGCGTTTAAATTTCTTTGTATTGATAGTAAAAGAAAAGTTATCACACGATCCTGATTCAGAAATCGCTACAATGAGCTTACGTGGTTCTCTTCTTTGTCCGGTAACGCAACAATTTAAATATGGAATACCGTATTATAAATAATTAAATATTTTTCTATAAGTTGGGGAAAATGAGAATTCAAATCCCTTGTCGCGCCATTACGTGTGCACACGTACAATGTTTTGATGCATTGTTATATTTGCAAATGAATGAGAAGAAACCCACTTGGATTTGCCCGGTTTGCGACAAACCTGCTTTCTTTACCAATCTTGCCATTGACGGGTAAGAAATCTAATACATTATGCTTTAATACGTTTAATATAAGTTAGTAATTTTTGAAATTGTTTAAAAATGTCTTATTAAAAAGTATTTTATAGCGTTAAAAATTGATATTTTTCTTTCACATTTAATTCTGTTAATATTTTTCCTTTAACTTATTAAAGAATAATTTTAGACAATTTCAATTGAATTACGCGAAGCGCAGTGTTTTCAAAATGCACTCTTTATCAGTAATGATAACGATTTGAATTTGATTTCAGTTTGTTCAATGACATAATAAAAGAAGCTCCGAGTTCTTGTAACGAAGTCCAGTTTCATGAGGATGGCTCGTGGACACCAGTAGTAATTAAAAAAGAAAACAGTTGTGAAACTTTAAGTTTAACACGAAAAACGAAAAGCAAAAGAGCAATGTGTAAGGTTTTGTATTGTATTAGAGAACATAGAAATTTATGAATGATATCACAGCTCCAGAACAATCGGAACCAAAGCGTCAAAAAGTGGATGTGATTACGATAGAGAGTAGCGATGACGAAGCAGATGCAGACACTGAAAGTGATAATACTAAAGATGCGGCGTCTATAGTGCCATCGACCACTCCAGTTCTGTCATCGGGATCTGGTTCTGAATCGGGAACTCCAAATCACATTCAATCACTACCATCGCCAGACTCATCGAGTTGCGCATCGAGTAATGTGCAGCAAATAGCGTCACATTCAAACATTCCAACTTCATATTATTCCAATATTCCTACGCTTAATAATAACAATAGTAATTCGGCGGTGAGTTCGACGTCATATAACAGGTATAATTATTGCTTCAAATGTACTGTAACTTTTAATATGTAATAAGTTTATGTTTGGTCATAAATAACAGGTCAGTTTCGGTTTCAACACCATCTTCAACAACAAATATCGGACGCACTTTAGTTAATACACCATCTGTTGCCAATATTTCATCCTCTTATACAAATATGCCGCTTTTAAATCCATCATTTTATTCAACTAATGTTACGTGTTTTCCTGATTTTCTTAATTCTGCTCCGAATTCGCTTTTCAATTATTCAAGTAAGTATAAGTTCAACGAAAATTAGTTCATTCTTAAACAGATTGTAATAAGTTTTATTATTTTTTTAGATCTAGATTTGAACGCAACTTTTGATCATTTATTTCGTCAAAACGAATGTCAAAGCAGAGAAGTATGCATAAAACTACCGTTTATTAATTAATTTAAAACAAGTTATGCTAATCTTAATTTTATTACAGTCAAATTATTTGCAAAACCAGCCAAACACTACTCGTAGATCACAACAAGATTTTGATTCCCCAGATATTATTTCCATTGATTAGAATTATTCACTGTTTTATTAATTTTGTGGAAAAAAATCACTTAAATTGTAAATCATATTCATTTAACGAAAATAAAGTTTATTTAGTTTTGTATTATACAAATTTTAAAATAATGCTGTATATAACTTCATTGGCGTTGAACTTGAACTTGAAATCTACAACTCGGCGGTAACACTATTTCGGCTGTAACTATCGAAACCATTCCCAAGTTAGCCAATGCTCCTCTTATTAATCCACATGTATAAGCCAAGTACTGGCAAATTAAGAAATTTTTAAAAATTAAGTTGCATTCTATAATGATGTGACTAAATTAAAGTACAATATTACTGTTACTGTATATTTTTAATAAATAAATAATTGTAAAATGTGTGACTATTAACGGTAAGAGCGCCTCAAAGGCTAATATTACGATTGGAATATGAATTACTGTAAAAGCTTATCATTAGACTTAAGCGGGCCCTCGACATAATCTTGCGGGTCGGGCCGTTTCGGGCTTTAACTTTTCACTAAAACATAAATGTTTTACCTAATTTTTTTTATGTAAAGATTTATCCTCTGACGGAAATGAAGTTAATTTGACAGTAACCGATAAAAGAACACTTATTAAAACCAAATACAGTGTAGAAATTATTGTTTTTAAGATCAAATTATGATGATATTAAATAATACAATATTATATCTAATTATTAATTTTCTATTTGATCGGGCCTTAACGGGCCGGGCTTTTGCCTTTTTGAAAAAATGGGGCCGAGCCTATCTTCAAACTGTCGGGCTTCAGTAGAGCTCGGGTCAGAAAATTTTACTTTATTAGTCCAAACCTTAGCATAATTGCTTAAAAAGTGATAATCGAAAATGATCCGAACTAGAGTTGTAAATCATATGAATTTTCAGAACCCGACACGATTGTATCCGAACCCGACCCGACAATTTTGTCGGGTACCCGACCCGAACCCGAAATCATTTTTCTGGTTTATATTGGAAATTTTAACAAATTTTCAAATATTTATAACTAAAAAACTTAATAAATTAAAATTTTAAGTAGTATTACAACTTGTAATTACCATTTAGTTTATAAATTAAGTTTTATTTTTGATACCGTAATTGAATGTTTTTTATAACTTTTGCAAAAAATGTTGGGTTAGCTCCAAAAATTTTAAAACCCGACCCGAACCCGAGAGGATGGAACCCGACCCGACAAATTTGTCGGGTACCCGATTACAAGTCTAATCCGAACGGTAGTGAAGCCACATATGCGATGAGTTTGAAAAGCAATAGCCGTCTTTTGAAAAGCATTTTTGTTTGAGTGTAATAAAAAGTGTAACGCTCGAAATAAATTCGTTTAATTTACAAGTTTTCCCCAAAACCGCTAGAAAAAGATACGCGTTTTTTTTAAATTGGATATAAAAGTGTTTGTGGTTAAAGTTGAATAGATTTTACTGTTAAGGATTTGAATTACTTTAGGCATTTGATCGATGTATTGCTTGCTCGCAGACATTTGAGTGATAAACCTGAATCTATTATCCAACAACACATACACGCCCTGATGATTGGTTCGAAGATTATCGATCTGTTTCTTAAAAACTGTTGACCAAAATTCTTTACATATAAATTTCATAATATCGAGTTCGTCTTTAAATCGTTGCCAATCTTTCGTAATTCTAATTTAATTAAACTCATTTACTAATTATAGTTCATATGATATACTAATAGATTACTTCTCTGCGAAACGATAACCAGAATGATATCCCAAATGTTCTAATCTCGAAACACATAATTCCTGTTTGAATTAACAATTCATTCAATATATTCAATGATGAATTCAATGATGAATACCTTATGATCGCAATCACTTCTAGCACTGAATAGTTCCACACTTTCCATATGAAGAAAGTCCAAAAGAATATCATCAATCATTTTATAATTTTACTAAATTTCAAAAAAATTTCTTTAATAAATATATTAAGTTTTAAATATAACAAATGTGTAAAGTTGGTGGCGGTTTGACTTTTTTCAAACCGAACCGCACCGTTTTGGGACATGATAATTTCGAACCGAAACCGCAAAACCGCGGTTTAAACCGCCAAACCGCCAAATATATTAGAATTTATTAGAATAATGTTGAAACAAATTTATATTAATAAAACTACATTTAAATTAGACTATTTAATAAATTTTTAATATATAATATCGTTAATTAAACAAAATTTCATTAAAATATTGAATTTGATAAATAAAATGAAAGAATGCTTCAATAATTGAGTAAATATATAAAAGTGTAAAAGTTGCGACTTTCGATTTAATTATATATTTTTATTTTAAAAGTAGTAAATATTATCATTTTTAATCGTTATTATTATTTTTAGATTATTTTCGATATATTTAGTAGTAAAATATCTTATAAAAATGCATTGGCGGTTTGGCGGTTTAAACCGCGGTTTTCTATGTATAAAAACTTAAACCTAAACCGATAACTTTAAGAGATTGGCGGTTTAAACCGCGGTTAAACCGAACCGCTACCAACTTTAGTCTAAACTCATATAAATAAGCTTAGCATTAGAATAAAATCACGTGTGCTTTAAAAGCTCTTTCTGGTCGGTTAATCGGATCGGGTTTCTTATTGAGTGGCAAAATGTATATAAATCTGATGCGACCACAAATCTCTTTTTTAGTTTGGGGATTATCTGCTAGTGTTTGTCCTTCGATATGTCCTTCGATTAATCTACAACTCAATCCTAACAATTAAGCTCAACAACATAAATAATCATGCATTGTTTAGTTTCAGATAAACAATGCTTAACGAAAATGACAAAAGCTCTAAAAAACATTTTCTTAAAAATAAATAAGTTACACTGTTTTATTGATAAAACTAGTGACCCGCGGATTTTAGCGCAATTCATGTTTGCTACGTATGGTAATTCTACATTTCCTGTTTGTGCGATCCCTCATGTGTAATACGTAATCTTAAGTATTGCTTATTATTTAAGAACAAAAATAATACCATTTATAGCATGGAATAATAGCGCTATAAATAGCATTAGTTGGTTAATTAGGATTAAAATAGCATTTATAATTTTTAAATATTACCTAAATTTTAAATTATAATTACTTTTTTTTAACAATTTTCTAAACCTGACTTTTATTAAAAATTTAAAAATATTTTTAAATCAATTGTTATAACTTTTGATAGTAATGGAAAAAATATTTTGTGGGGGGCGTAACAAAACTTATTAGATTTAGTAGCAATTATAGTATTTCTAGCATTTATCTTTAAAATAGCAAAAAAATATCATTTATAAAAAGATCTAAATCCACTCAATACTATATGATTCGCGCACATCTAAATTTATATGTTACTAATTTATGAAATAAAAAAAAGTAGTAATTTCTATCGGTTTGATTCTCTACTTGGGTTGTTCTTAGGGAAGATCGTATGCGGGCAACCATAAATTTATAATTCGGGCGGGCAAATTCGGGCGCCCGATAGAAATGTCTAATATTGAGGTTTACGGGCGGGAAATTTCGGGCAATAAAGATAAAATATCGTATAATGTATAAATAAGTTTTAATTAATATTTTATTTTAATAATAACTTTATTAGTTAAGTGATTATTCGATATAACCCACAAAAAATAAGTTACTTTAGAACTATAAATATAAATTTTAGAAAATTATAATGACAATTTTGGAAAAATTTATTCATCAGTTTTAAAAATATTACAGTTTTGAGGTAATAGCTTTAGTTTGTAAACGATTTTTCGGGCAAGTTGCCCAGAATAATGCCATTTGCCCGAAGAGTAAAAATAGAATTCGGCGGGCAATTTCGGGCAAAATCGAGCATTGCCCGCAATCGATCTTCCCTAGTTGTTCTATAGAATACAATGTTGATATATTTTATTTAAAAATTTTGAGACGTTAAAGCAAATTAATGTTATAGAGTTGATTATAATAATAAAAATTACAATATAATTTTACTATTTAAACGATAAAAACATATAAAAAATCTTATTTAAACTTAAAGTACAGTAAAATATACTATAGTAAAACCAGAACAAAGTTTTAATTGTCATATAGATTTTATAAAGTAATGAGTCCAGTCTTAAATAACATTTCCTAAACCTTTTTAATTTTGATTTACTAAACCAAGTCTTTTTACGTATTAAAAGCTTATACATATTAAAGCACAACCATTCCTTAACTTTTATAAACTACTGGAACTTTTCACTACACATTACTAAACTATTAATACATTTTGTAAGAGTCAATTAACTTTTGTCTCTTTATCAGTTAATACAGTTTTGGGTAATTCCACAATTAATAAATTTTTAACCGAGTAAATAGATTCCATTGTATTTTAAACTAACAAATATAGCGCGCGCAACTTAATTTCATTACCGGTATTTGCATTGTTTTATAAACTTTTTTCATACTGTATTTTATAGTTTATTGTTAAGTTTAACATTTAACAACAATAGAATATTCATCTCTTCCAAAATGTGTAAAGATATGAGCATAGTTACATAATGTCTGAAGCTCTAGGGGTCAGGTCTAGAAAATCTGAATTTTTAAGTGGGGTAAACTATTTTGAAATAAACGGTAATTTTTACAAATTCTTGATTTTTCATGGAGGGGTCAACTCTTGGCATCACCCCATGTGTAACCATAGATATGAGAAAAAGGAATGCGCAGATGACTAAAAACATGCAAAATATTATACAATTGGATGGTTGTAAGAGTATATGAGATGAGGAAAGCTTTCACAGCAGTTAGTTTGAAGTGATCACAGAACGTTAGTTTGAGATATTCATTAACGCTGTAAGGATGCTATTTTTATAAGCATTTAAAGAGCTATCGTTAACTATAAGATATTTTGTTTATTATTTGAAAACTAAATTCAAACTTACTTTGTTGATGAAGTAGAGAATTGTTTTGTTGTTTTGTAATTGTTTGTGTGGAATGTATGAAAGTGGCAATAAACCAATGGTAATCATAACTTTCTTTTTTTACAAACACATAAACTTTTGATAATATTTGTTTAGTGTCATCCAATCCAAATGAAACCCTCGGACACCGAAAATAGAAATGAAAGAAAATTATTTATTGGTATGCTCTCAAAAAAATATACCGAACATGATATACGTTCGATGTTTTCGGCATTCGGAGTCATAGAGGAATATTCTCTTCTAAAGGACGGTAACGGACAGAGTAAAGGCTGTGCATTCGTCACATTCTCCTCGCGTTCGAGTGCTATCAATGCAATTAAAGCACTGAATCATTCGACTACAATGGAGGTAAAGTTAAATAAAATATTATTATTATTATTATTATTACGGTTAGCGCAGTTGTGTTCACTGTTTTCAATGTATATACTCGTAAACTTGTGCTACATTTTCTAAATTGACGAACAAACCAACGAACCACCCATTCAGTGTAGCTTCAAATCGAGCTTAAAACAGTTCACTATTTATATGACATTTCTCAGTGTGGCGTAGTGTTAGTGTTAGTTTGTTGTTGCTTTCGTTGTTCTGATCAAATTTGATCCAACAGTGCATTTAATAGCAACTCGTGTATTAAGACTTATAAGCATTAGACTAAACAAAAGATCATGCAATCACACATTTCCTGCTATATTTTCGCCAATTCTATGGCTTCGAGCATCAGTAGTGTTCGGGAGTCAGTGGCGTTATTTGTTGAAATTAGTTTTACTGTATGATTGAAATATGCCACACATGTAGAATAACTTATTTATTTTTGCTGCAAATAAAATAGCTATACTAACACTAAGCTTACAGTATTTCTATTAATAGGAAACTCAAAATTCGACATAACCCAACCTTCTGTCATAAAAATTTCGATATAACTTTTGCTTGTTTTATAATATAATATTTGATATACTGTATAATTTAGTAGTCTAACTGAATAGTCAATTGAATGAACCACAGCCCTAATTAATTAATCTAATAAACCTTAAATGTAGTTTGTCTAGACTTTTTTCAACTAAATCTATTTATCCATTATATATATGTTTTTAACTGATTTTTCCAATACAGATGTTTTTTAATTTTTTCATTAGTGGTTAAAAATTTACGATTTACATTTCCTTTCCTAATGAATTGCCAAACTTTGCTGTCAAAAATATCAAAAAATTAGTTTTCATCCCAATTTGAAACAAAAACGAATCGAATAGAGTTTTTGATGGTTTCAGTTTTAACTAAAAACCAATGGATAAACCTAAAGAATCCATTGGTTTTTTATAGGTTTTTACATTGAAAAAATAACATAAAACAATATCATATATTACAATATCGCACATTTATCACGCAAGACTGACCAGATTTTTTAAATCAAAAATAGAATTTGTTAATTAAAAACTGGACAAAATATAATAAGTATTTAAAATGAAATCAATAATTGAAAAACAGATATTTGTAATAACTCTTATTTTTAAATGAAAGGAAAATAAAAATTTTTGAATGGTTTTGTTAGTTTTATTTGGTTTGATTTAGTTTGGTTTTCCTTTAAATTTTATTTTAGTGGTTTAGTTTGGATTGAAAAATGAAAGTTATGTTTTTGGATTGGTTTCTCTAAAGTCAAACCATGAACACCTTTAGTTTAAAACCATTGTTAAATTTTTTATGTACTTATAAACATGAGATTATATAACTGAGAAATTTAATACTAATTTTATAAATATTTTCGATATTTCCTATGAAATCTCAAGATTCATGTATTTTATTAAAATTTTGAATTTAAAAAAATTAAATCAGTAAATTTGTTCATTTTGTTGTTGATTAACTTATATATAAGACTTTATTTTAAACTACAATCAATACAAATTATATATAAAAAAATTAAGTTTAAATCTGAGGAATTTTCAATGCCTGGTTGTCAGCAAACTTTTGTTATCCAAATTGTATTCAACAAAAACAAATATCTACTGTACGTAAGGATCTACTGTTATACTGTTGTATTAATTAGTTTCAGTTCTTAGTTTTCTCTTCTCGTATATTTTTATTTATAGTTTTTATTATAATATTTTATTGCATTCCGATAAAATTCAGTTATTGTGTTAATTATGATTCACGTTCATACTCAGTTAAAATAAAAATTTAAGGAACACACCATAATATAATGTATGTGTTTATACGTTGAAAAGTAAAACATAAAGAATAATGTTTAAGATTAATTTTAGACTAAAAACGAAACTCCGATATATTGTTCTATTCATAGATTGTGTGTGTGTTGTGTTGTTTAGTTTTGATTCTCTTTATTTAAATGTGTGAACAACTTTCATGTCTGTTTTCACATATGAATCGCATCTGAAAACTGTATTCACTAATGAGAAGAATACTCCTAATTATGATCAAACGAAAATAAATAGCAAAAGCGATTTTGGAAAAAATGGTTGGTTTATATCATTTTGAAAAGTTTTAAATAAACCGATGCTTGACATACAGTATAAAACAACAAATATTAAACAGAGCTTTCATCTAATAATTTTTAATTTACAATTTTGTTTGGTTATTATAATTTGCTTAAGAACTATTAGAAGTGCACGATTCATGTATCAATTTTGTATTTATATTATAATTAACATTTAACGATTAATACACTGAGTATTACTTAATTGCATTTTATTAGTCTCTATGGCATAATTATTTTCAGATTATAGTTTGAAATCTTGAGATTTAAAAAAAAATTTACTCCAACTTAGAGTTCAAAATTTTGAAAAAATGTACTTCAACTCCAACCAACTCCAATAGACATTTGCTTCAACTCCACAAATAAACTTAAAAAATTTTACGGTTACAAAGTTTAATCTAAATTACTTAAAAGTAAAGCTGTTCTTGGGTAGTAAAATTGGAACCAGAGACAAACCTACAAAACCAATTTTAACCAAATTTTAACCAATCCAAACCGAACCGACGGTTAACCCGAAAACCCGATAAACAGATATAAAAATATTTAGTAAGTAGAGATCCTTTAATATAATCGATAATTAGATTCCTAATATTAATTATTCAAATAATTTATTAATTATTTTATTAATTGCGAATTTAATTACATTGTAAACACAATACTATTTCTAACAAATTTATTTAAGATTAAATTGTTGAAATAATGTACAGCATTATTTTTTTGATGATAAACTTAGGGGAAAAATCCATTTATAGTCAATAAAACTTGCTTATCGGGTTATTGTCGGGTTTGTTTACAATTAGTACACTATAACCAAATCGAACCAAAGAACTAAAAAATCAAACCGAACAGATCAGATAAGGAACCCGACCCGGTTAACCGACGGTTTAACCGACCCGAAAAACAGGTTTACTTAAAAGCTATTTGTAAAAGTTGGTATTACGCAGATTTGATTTGATATTATTGTATAAATTGAATTGAATTTTAATTTTATTATTATCTTCGAGGTTATCAATAATTCAATTTGGTTTCCTATAGTTGGAATAATTGTTGCGTAAATTATGAAACTAACTTGATTTTCAACTGAAATTTGACGTTTATATTTATTATTTATAGTTTTAATGAACTTTATTTGTCAGAAAACTAATTACAAAATCTTTTTGAAAATAACCATTAGTAGGAACTGTTTATTTTAACTGTTTGTTGGTGTCTTCATTAAGTATTCGTAATTTCATTATGTAATAAAGAATTAACAACTCCTAACCTATTAAATCACTTATAGATACCGAAAATATATTTATTTTTTTGTAAAAATTAGTTGAATATCATGATTTTAAATTATGATTTATTACAAAAATCTGATATATTTTAATTTTGTAAATTTGAATATGAAAAACGGTCGCAAATTAACGCGAAGGTAGAATTTTCTAGTAGTAGTTTACGTAAAATAAATATTAACTTTAGTTACACATAAATAACATTACGTACAAATGAGCGTACGGTAAATAATTCATGCTTATTGTAAGATTTGATTAAGTATTCTTTCAGTTTACTTAACCAATTTAAGCGTATTTCTGAGTTTTTCTAAGCTATCAATGATTTATCGTTTCGACGAGTTATTAATGTTCATAATTTTGTGGGTTAACGTTATATACATTAAGTACATTATAAACCAGCAAACATTACATTTATTAATATAAAGTTACAGTAGTTTTCTCGATTAAAATACAAAATTTGATCAGTTTGTAAATCTAAATGAAATTTTAATACCATATATGTTAAATATTATGATTTTTCATTAATACTAGAGACCTGCGCTTACGCTTACCCTCTCCATCGCTAGGCTTGCGCTCTCTCTCTCTCTCTCTCTCTCTCTCTCTCTCTCTCTCTCTCTCTCTCTCTCTCTCGCGTTCGACCCATCGTTTGTCTATTAACGGTTTTTGAAAAAAATCCAAAAGTTCCTACAATTAAACGTACGCTAATCAGATGGTTGGCTAATGGAATGCTTTACATTATTTAATAGTTTAGTCAATCATTAATTAATTGGTTCATTATTTTTGATTCATTTATGGTTATGATATCAATGAGTATTACAGACATTGCAAGTTCATGAGTGTCTGTGATATGATATCACAATTATAATGTCAATTATATTATCATTATACGACCAATCATTCATTTTGGGTTACGATTGTCATATAATCGTCATATTAGTATAATCAAAATTTTTAATGTTTTAAATTATTATTGGCATTTTAATATTTCCATTACGCGCATTAAATAATATATTTAGATAACAATGTGTATATTCTTTCTGAAACACACTGTACTTAAATAAGTGCGTGTTAAAGCGAATACGACTGCCGGAGTTTTCCGAACTTGAATTCGTAAAATACGAATTTTTGTCAAACAAATTGTGAACCAAAATAAGCCCAGGGCTTATATTAAGAAAATTTTCAATTATTTTTATTAATTTAAATACAAAGTTTTATATTTTATTTTTTAGTTTGACTCTAAATATATAGAATTAATTTCAATTTATAAATAATAAGTATTAGGCTTGCTAACGTGTCCCCGATTTGCCGGGCCCCCGCGGGCACGCGACACATTTGGTCGGGCCGTGCCTGGTTCGGGCTTCATGGTAAAAATTTCGTGCCGGGCTGGGCTTTAATATATAAATAAACAAAAATTTAAAACTTTTGAGACTTAAAATATGAGAGTTTTATTAATTGAACTATATTAAATAAATTATTAAATATAATATTTGTCGGGCCCCCGACACTTTTTAACGGGCCGGGCCGGGGTTTCAATTTACCAAATTAATCGGGCTAGGGCTGGGCTTAACTTCAATCATTCGGGCCTGAGTCGGGCTCGGGCCTAAAAATTTGAACAATTGGACACTCTAATAAGTATTAAATTTCGTTCTGAAGAATTATCACTTGATAATTTTTCCATTAAAATAGACTTAAATATTTGATTTAAAATTGAAAATAGTATTATATAAAATATATATAAAAATATCTTATACAAATATGTAAGAATATGAAAGAATAAGAAACAAAATATTTAAGACTGTAAATTAGTTAACATTTGTTTCAATTTAACCGAATTATTTCTCCTAAAATAAGTCCACTTTCCAATAATAAGCCCATTGGGGAATGATCTTTATCTCGGAAAAGAACGGTAATTTTAACTCGAAATTGTTTAAATTATGTTATTTTTTCCTCCCTTAATTTTTATTTTAAATCTATTTTGGTCTATTTTAAAAGAATTTACCATTTTTTCACCTAATTTGTCTTTTTCGGTTCATTTTTAAACGATTTTGGTCGTTTATAGAATCCTTTTATTTGTATATAGAGTCCACCGACAAAAAGATATCCCAAATCCAATAGCTCTTTTTTACAATGTGAGCTAAAAATGTGTATAATAAATTTGGAATAAATATTCGATACGAGCACTAAATTAGTGATTGAAAATTTTAGAAATTTCAAGTCCACTAACGTTCCACTAACGCTCCAAAAAATTGTACTAACGT
>JAQGAW010000927.1:0-22820 GCA_034698025.1 Phthiracarus crinitus | reverse complement strand
TTTACCCGAATTTTAGTTCTTTTATAGTTAATTATTTTTCAGTTTTAGACAGTTTTGTGACATATTTTTTACCATTTTTGGTTCATTTTTCTCACATTTTGTGACGTTTATCACTTAAAAAAGACTCCTATCTTCGATAAAATAGACTCCTATCCCTTAATAAACATAGAGCAAAAATCCCTTAATAAATATAGAGAACGGTCCACATACAGACATACAGACAAACATACAGACATCTCAAATCCAATAGCTGACATTTACAAAGTGAGCTAAAAAATTTCTCGCAATTTATCTCAACTCAATAAAGATAAAAATATTATCCTATCATAGTTAAAACTGCGTTATAAAATTATCTTCTATTGCCACTAATTCTTGAATCGTTACTTCGTTTAGCATAACTAGAAAAAGTTTAAAAACTTTAAGAAATAAACCATTTGTTTGAATTGTTAGCGACAACGAGAGCGAGAAATTAAAATATTTTACTCATGGAAATTAATGTTCGAAAATTAATTTATAGAAAGTAAGATAATCTGATTATTCAAGCAGAGTATACATTATCATCATAAGTAATAGAACAACGAATGTTTCTGCCAAAATAAAGAGTTACTATTTTTATATATTTTAAATTTTTAATAATTTCACTAATAATTTGACACAATTTTTTAATTTAAATTCACTCCTAATAAATTAATTATTTTTAAAATTTTTTAATTTCAATCTATTTAATATGATTATTTTTGTTTTTGGGCTCATGAGAGCTCGGGCCATAAAGAATGTTGTTAGTGGTAACTTGTGATGTCATAAAGCTCAAGCTGAACTTAAGCTGGCTTGAGCTGAGCTTAATTTAAAACTCAATGTTCAGGAACTTGAAGCTCAAGTTACAAGCTCAACGTTAAATGAGCTTAAAATGAGCTCAAGCTCTAAGCTCGGGGTGATTAGCTTATTGAGCTATTCCACAAAATTATTTTGCATTGTTTATTCGATTATTCTAATATTACATATTAATAATAATCAGTATAATTGAGCTTTTTGCCATTACAAGTGGTAGCACTGTGTTTCAATGCGATTACGTCACTCAATTTTCTGAGTGTAGAATTCATTATATTTTCTATATGTAAAGAAGAGTAAAAAATTAGTTAAGAGATGTTAATTTCGAAAAAAAAGTTTTAATTGTTTTTACTTGGTTTCATTGAATAATTAATACGTTAAAAAATTTCTCATTCACAGAAACCCAGGACAAAGGCTTTCAAGTTATAACAACAGTAAATACTTGTGAAGTTACTCTGTACACAGTTTGCTTCATTACTTTACGTAAGTACAGTAGTATGCTATACGTTGATTTGGGTTCTATCAGTTTTTAAGTAAACTGCAGGTACTAAACACCAAGGTTTCCCAAGAGGGGGGTCTAGCCCCCGTATATCCCACTCCCCAAAATTTTGAAAGTTCAAGGAAGCAATAAATAAAAAATTTTGATACGTTTTTGGTCAAAATTGAAAAAATTGGCGTATAAATCCTGAGTTTACTCCCCTCCCCACAAATTTTGAAAAATTCAGAAAGGAGACCCCCCTAGACAATCATACCTTGGGAAACCCTGCTAAACACTACTCGACTTTATAGCCATACTTTTAACATCACTTATTAGTTTATTGTTTTTACATTATTAACAAAGTAAACTCAACTATCGAAGCATAATTTCATAATTCTTTGATTTCGAAATTCTAACTAAATTTTGTTAAAATAAAATTTTTGTTGAACATAATTTAATTAAGTTTAATTAAACTATGTTTTAAATAATATAATGAAGTTTAAACAATTTTTTAATGAATTCTAAAAACTTGCAGATTTAAAATGCTGTTTTTGTAGCGGATTCGGTTTTCATAAAATAATACATGTACCGACGGTTTGCAGTTTCAGAAATTTGAAACCACTGAAAGCTTTATTTAACAAGAACAGCACATTTATAGAGAGCTGGTTTCTAGTAGGTTAACATGGATAATATGGATCAAATAAACTTGTTGTTGTTAATCATTTGAATTGCAAGATATCAAATCCCTTTATTATTATAAAGACTATGTAATTTACGTACAGACAGATGGATACACATGGTCAAATCCATAAGCTGGACTGCTATCAGTGAAAGTCAACTAAAAAATGTTAGATAAAATTGTAATTGTTGTTTAAATGTACTATAGATATAGATGGGTAAAATGAATCATAAAAAATTGGCGATTGCGCAATACTAGTATTACGTCACTATTAAATCAATTCTTACAGATGGAAAATATATAGTTTATACTTAGTACACCTCAATTTTAAAATTCCTGTAGTGGCAAATAAAATACTAAAGAATTTACTGTTGTTTAAAAAATGAGTTGAGCTCTCATTGCTTACATTCTAAAATCTTTAAGGCTAATTGAAAACTTGATCATTTTAAAAAAATTATTCTAAAAACATTTGATTGACATTTTTTATGTGAAGAATACCAGATTTAAAAACAATGATAAAACTTTAAAACTATTAATAATATTTATCGCTAGAAACACTAGACTAAGTGCGATAAAGTAGATTACAGTCGAAAGAAACGATTTTGAACCTGAGTTTTATCGTGGCTATAAAGTTTAAAACCAACTCTTAATTACTTTTGTTAATTACACGTGTGTTCAACTTAAATCTTGTGTTTCCAAAAATATAAATTAGAATATAAAATTTTTAAAATGCTTCTTCACTTCAAGATGTAATTTTATTAATTTTACTTATTGGTTCGCTTTATTTATTTGCTTCAAAATTAGACAAAAACAAGTGTATTATTTTAGATAATTTTGTTTTCTCAATTCATAAAAACAATTAATACATCGTTTTTATAAACTGAAAATCAATTAATAAACAATCTCTTAATTTTCTGATTTAGTTTCGATGCTTAGAAAAGTAATCCAGCTTTAAAACTCTTAATGTAATTTACTGATAACTTTGTGTGACTTATTCGCTAATTATATCGAATGAGTTTGCATTTAGTTCGAACAAATAATTTTTTGTTGTTTCAATTTCATTTAAGTTTCATTCCAAAAAAGGAGGTATTTGTTCGGTTATACTTATTCGATTGAAGTCTCGTATTCCCATAATAATTATAAATATATTGAAATTTTTGATTGTTAAACTAATGTTATTATTGTTGAAGAGAACTTGTATTGGACTGACTCGTGAGTGTATTGTTCATAATTCATTGTGTGCATTGTATTGTCTACATTGTGGATCGTGTCTCCACCCAAACAGAGAGATTTGACAATTCTTGATATATTCTCAGTTCATATTTTAGCCTTAAATGTGACCACAGGCACAGTCAGAGCAGAGGCAGAGGCAGATGCATGTATAGGGTATATGGTATATGGTATACGGAGTACTGTACAGTATATCTAGCGTTTTATGCGATAAAAAAGATTCGTCTGACACGCGTTGAATTCCCAATGGTAGACGAAGTGACAGCATTGAATCCATGTAAGAACAGGGCTTAACGAAAAAGAAAATGTCGTTAACTGTGGTTAAAAGAGAATAATGGTTTTCATTGTTCACTCGTATCTCAACTAAAAAGGTTAATAGACTCGTAGAAAATAATGCATTTCTAACTCTTCGAGTCTCGATGTCGAGTCTAATTCGTAAATGGAAAGCAATACAACAATACTATAACAGCAATACATAGAACAATATTATAAGGCATTGCAATGCGTTTAACTTTGATACAGTGATTTGCAACCATTGAGCGCTGCCATCATCATAATTATCCCGTTTGATTCATCTAATCCTTAGCAACGAAGTGAAAGAGTTGTTTAGAGTTGTGATTAGTAATGCAAACCTTAGGGATCACCTGCTAACGGTTTCCCAGTGCTAATTAATCGAACCCTTTAGATCCATTCTATACTTTAATCCAAATGGGAGACTCATTCTGTGTAATAAAACAAAAGAGCAGAGTTTGTACAGATAGTATAGTTACTGTTGCAGAGTTTATAGTGCACTCCACTCTACACACTACACTGTACTCCACTCCACTCCCAACAATTTATTAGTTGAGTGCTATCAAGCGTTCTCACTATTTTACTCCACTTTTCAACATTAATTTGATGCTTACTGTTTGTTAGTCTGTTTTCGCAGTAGTGGTTCATCGCTGTGCAGTGCAGCCCATTCTGCAACTGTGCACTTAATTACTTCTACAATATTAAAGTCTTACTCAGCATTGGCTTATGATTTCTAGTTGTCTATAGCTATCGCCAATTGCTTAACACTATCGCTTCGATAAACAGTATTGACGTGTATTTTTTCGCATCTTTAAACATCTTAAACTAATGTTATTGTTGAACAGAATTTGTATTGTATTGCGTGTATTGTTCATTGTGTGTATGTGTGTATTGTGTGTCTCCACCCAAACACTTGACAACTCTTTATAGCTAATCATATCGAAAATAAATTCATATGGGCATAGCATTAATGCATTATATAATTGGTGAATACATGATCGAAGTGATCATAAGGTCAATAGTTGTGGACACCCAATTAATCTTAGAATCTGTAGGGACATAGTGATCGCAGTTACTTTGAATTATTTATGGTTCTTAATGTGTTTTGCGCATATCCATTAGTCCTATGTTTAGTTGCATATGAAATCCCAGCGCACTGTACAATGTATATCGAATAGAGAGATGTGCCATATTTCATATGCTTATGTGTAAAAGCAAATACAAGTTTTTCGAGACTAAATCTGTTTTAGTTGACTAGAAGAGTAGAAGAGTAGAGTAGATGTACGCATTTATTTAAAACCATTTGCATTTGCATTTACCACTGCAATAGTCATTAACAAGCGTACAGTACTTTAACGATTTAATACATAAAACACATATTTCTGTGTCAAATATGCATTACTACAAAATATAGCGCACATTCAGTGCACACTAACGTATATATCGTTATTACTGCGCCAATCATTTGATGATAGAGTATCAGCTTTTCTTTCAACGTTAGTCAAACAAAACCAAAAAACTAGTAAAATCTCGTAAATGTTAGTAATCTTCAATTATATCTAAATACTAAAATTAAAGCATTCATGAAATGAATGAATGAGTGAGTTTGCTCAGTAATCTGTTAGCATAGCATTATAGCATTTGCCTGACATATACAATAAAGAAGATGAGATTCTCTCTCTATGTATAATTTATCAGCCCATTAGACAGTAATAATGTATTATTGCGTTTGCGGTGCACTACAGAGCAAAACTATATTTAAACGCTAATTAAAGTTTTTACTCTAATGTATATTAACTCTCAATGATATACTTCTATCAAATGTGTTATTATTATTAGTTTAGCTCGCAGTTAATGTCTTCAGTAATTAATAACATTTTAGATTAGCATTAATACGCTTTTAGTTATATGACATAAAAATATATATAATTGGAAATGATTTTAATTAGTATATAGAGTAGAGTACATGCCATTATCACTCATTCATTAACACTCTAAACGAAACAATTAATTTATAAAGAAAACAGAAATTAAAAGCAAATTTATCAACTTTAACGCTAATTAATTTTACATTTATTGTATAAACATACGCTTTAATGAGATTATTGCAAACACATCAAACCACTATTATATTATACCCCACTATTTATACAAAATATTTAACTTCCAGTAATTGAATTCCAGTGCGCACAGCATTCGGTGCTATAAAGCTATAAAGCTATACAGCACTGTTATTCTGTTATACTGTACTGCTTTTTACGTTAGATTTAGGGATTCCAACGTTTATTTTATTGTTTCAAAACTTATTATATAACAATTTCCTTCAAAAGTTTTTTAAAATAATCTCCAATTCTTATTTAAAATCGAAATTTTTTGCTCAATAACTTCAAACTGTTATGAAAATGCTTCAAAAAAGTTATTCACTAAAAGAATCGATAAGTTTTGAAAATTTTCTTATTTCTGTAAATGTGCATTGTTTGCAACTAATTTGTGACACCAAACAAAAAAACAAAACCATTTAACCACTTAAACTAAATTTAGAATTAAAATTTTAATTTAAAGTTTAAGTTTTAAGATATTTTTAACACATTAATCTTATCAACTTATTTCTTAAAAAATTAAATAAAGCTTAAAACTGAGTGTTTTAATGAATTTTATCATTTATTAGAATTCAGGTTCGATATTGTTTTTTCGTAATCATCGTAATAAATGTGAACTATAATTAAATTATAAGCTTAGCATGAATTCAAGATGGAATCTTTTAAGCATTAATAGATTTAAAATTTTGGTGTTTCAAATAATTGCTGATAAAATTAACAAATCTAAAATAAACCATTTTTAATTAATATTACGAGAAGGAAAATGATTAATTTCAATTCCCCACCGCATCAACGATTTGTTCTACCGTTCCATTTATCGCAAAATTATATGAAAACTTCCGATCAGTTTGGATCCGAATTTTTAGCTCACTTTTTTTTTAAAAAAAAGACGAGCTTATGCTTTTGACACTGTGTGTCTGTCCGTCCCTCCGTCTGTGTGTCCGCAGCAGTAATCAGTTAATAAATATTCTTCTCAACGCTTAAAATTTATATTTATTTGATTATATGACAAAAGTGAGCTCTATCTATGACAACGTGTCGTTCTTGTTTTACGTGATTTTGAATCTGTAATAATAAGATTATCCATAGAATATTCTGATTATTTATTATTGTTAATATAGTAATAAAACTGATATTAAAATACCAAAATGTTTATTCTTTGCTAAAATCATAATTTAAATTTTTAATGTAAAATTATGACAAAATTCTCAAACACAAACATAAAAATCGTTACGTTTCCATTATTGACAAAAAATGTTATTTGATCACCGATAAAATGCTCACTTCTAATAACATTTTACTGTAATGGAATAAATTCAAGAAACTGTTTATATTTACAATTCCAAACCACACTCTCACACACAAACCCACATAAAAGATTTTTACTTCCGTGGAGATAAAATGAGCATTAAAAATAAAATTGTCAAAACAACAAAATCTATCAAATAAATCAGTCGCACAAATGGAAGCTTACATTTTAATATTGTAAATGTATGTTTACTAAAACTGTTACAGTAATGGCTATGTTATTTAATTACAATAATATATACTAAATCATTACTCGAATTCTTACCGTTTAATTCAACATGAAATTAATTATTCTTTTGATTAGTTATTTAATTTTATGTTTTGGTGTTTATTTAATTTTAAATGTGTGCATTGAAAATATTGATAGCAAATCAAAAATTTATTACAACCAAAATGAAACACAATTATCAGTTACCGAATCAGTTATCATTGAAAACGGCGAAACAGAAATTATTAGTAATTTGTTATTATTTGTAATTGCGTTTATTCTCATAATTTGCTGTCTATGTATTGGTGTGTTTAATACATGTATTGTTAAATCATGAGCTCGAGGTATAATAATCAGTGATGCACAACGCTCGAGCGGATGGCGCTCGGAGGTGAGCGCGAGCGCCGAGCGTTGAATTTTTATCGAGCGTGAGCGTGAGCGCTGAGCGTCGGGTGCTGAGCGCGAGCGAGCGTGCCGAGCGTAGGTTTCCAAAAGTAATTTTGAAAATTAGGATTATATCAATTTTAAATTTTATTTTCTACAAAAATTTATTTTAACAAAACAAAAATAAATTTTAAAATTTATAAAAATCATTTAAAAATTGTGAATAATTTTTATTTTTATTTATAAGTTAAAATAATTTTATATTAACTAGGCTTAAAATTTTTTATATTAAGATTCTATTTAAATTTACGCTCGGTTTGCGCTCAGCGCTCGAGCGCGTTGAGAAAGTGAGCGCGAGCGTTTTCATTTTACCCGAGCGTGAGCGCGAGCGGTGAGCGTCATTTTTTTGCCGAGCGCGAGCGTGAGCGCCGAGCGTGTGCATCACTGAATATAACTACAGAGTTGCTATTGAAAAAATAATCTTAGTGATCGATAATTAAATTAATATGTTTGAGCTAGAAATCAAAGCAATAGTATTAATTAATTTTTAACCTGCAAAGTCAGAGATCTATAAATGTTCAAAATTATTTAATGTATAATTACAAAACTCTTCAGCCTTGTTTTAAAAAAGTAAAAATAATAATTTATTTTCCTTATGATAATTTGATAACAACGTATATTTTGATACTTAGCAACAATTTAACACTTAACACTTATAACTATGTCATATTATATGGCAAATTTAGTTTTATAGCGAAGAATTTCGCAAACATATGAGTGTGAAGTTTTTTCTATTATCTTATATCAAAATTTATAAATTGGTGCCATTAATTCTAAAAGTGAATTTTGGAAATCAATATCATTGAAATATAATAAACCGGTCTAAACTGTTCCATAACCACTTTTGGGTTTATTATACGTTTAAATACAATGATTCATATAAATAATACATTTTAAATAATTAAAGTTTTTATTAAAGTTATTATTACATAATCTAGGGTTTTTCAATAGAGGTATTTCCAAGCATAACTAATTAATAGGTAATGGTAGTAGAAGTTAAAAAACTGATCATTCACATTATTTATAAAACTATACCTGTACTGTAGACTTTTGTGGTTTTTTGCTTGAGTTACTAAACCAACAACAAATGTGACAATATATAGATACTTAAATTTTAATTAAAATTTACAGCATTCTCAAAATTTAAAATCAATAGAAAATTAATCTTAATTTTAAAAACTCAAATAAAATTTTTTATTATATTAAAAAACAGGAAAACCTTTCACCTCCTGGATCTCCGTGGCCTTTACCTCAAATATGGACAAAAAATCCTTACTTATACGAAATCGATGCACAAAACTTTTCGATCTCGTCAAACACGCATAATTGCGCCATAGTTGATGATGGATTGTTGAGACTGTCTAATATACTGAATAGTATTTATAAGCGCAGCCATAAAAATAGCAGTTATGTGCCAAAATTGCATTCAGTTAGAGTCGAGATTGAGAATAGTGATGCTTGCAATTATATCTATCCCCAGATGGATGACAATGAATTTTACGAAATATCAATTCCTTACCAATCATCGACTAATGCTCGAATACAGAGCGATACGATTTGGGGCGCATTAAGAGGTTTAGAGACATTCAGTCAATTAATTTATACCGATAATAATAGCGATAAATTACTGGTAAACGCGACGCGAATCTCAGACTGGCCTCGATTCAGCTATCGTGGCGTAATGCTCGACACGGCGCGACACTTTCTCCCTAAAAATGTTCTTTTAGCGAATCTCGACGCAATGTCTTACAATAAATTTAATGTATTCCATTGGCATATCGTTGACGACCAGTCTTTTCCATTCGAGAGCAAAATTTTTCCGGAGCTGTCAAGACACGGATCATTTTCACAAAAACACATCTATTCGCAAGAAGATATCGAAGAAATAATTGAATTTGCGAGGTTTAGAGGAATACGAGTCGTGCCAGAGTTTGACACTCCAGGTCTGACGCACTAGTATTACTAGCGATTTTAATTTTAATTTTACTTTTATCAAAATATATAAATTTATGGGTTATTTTAAAATATTTTTGCATCAAAAACGATTTTCTAAGCTATAATATATCCGCTATATTTAATTTAATGTTTTTTAAATTTATAAAAACGTATCTCGAGATTCAAGTAAGCATGAAATAAGTGATTTTCTCAAAACGTCAATAAAATTTCGTTTAAATTCATAAATACATATGTATAGGACGCATAAATAGAGTGTTGAATTAATTTAATAAAAACGTTGAATACCCGTTTAGGTCATACGCAAGGATTTGGGAAAGCGTTTCCACACTTACTAACGCCGTGTTATGGCGACGAAAACAAACCATTTACCGCAAAATATGCAAAACATGCTTCAGCCGAGATATTAAATCCAATTCAAAATTTCACGTATGATTTTATGAAAGCATTTTTTCAAGAAGTGCGATACGTCTTTCAAGACGACTTCGTGCATATGGGTATGGATGAAGTGTATTATGATTGCTGGAAATCAAATCCTCATATATTGAAATTCATGAAGAATAATGAGATGTCTAACATGAGTGAAGTCGAGCAGTATTACGTTAGAAGAATGATTCAATACGTTAAAGACATCGGATTCAAGTCGATTGTATGGCAGGACCCCATTGATAACGGAGTCATGGTTTGTTTATGATTTTTTTCAATTAACGAATCATTTTTAAATCTAATTAAACTATAAAAATTTTAGTAACCCATAAATTAAGCGCACATAAAATTTCTATTAGAATATCGGTATTGCGATATTAACTTTAAGTTGGAAATTAAATATTCAGTTTATATCTTATCGGCGCACACATGCATACACACACTATATTACAGTAATATTGAAAATATGAGATTTTTATGTTCGGAAAAGTATGGAGAATTTATGAGCTATAAATTGTCTGCCAAAATGATTAAACAGTTGGCGGTCTGTGGACATCTTTATTTCTCGAACGGACATTACTGTGGTTAATGTAGGGTCAAATCCAAGCCATAACTTATAGTTTATAACTTCCCCTTTCTATTCGAAAACCGCATTCACCGTAAATGTTAAGCTCGCACACAATACACGGCTGCAAAATATTCTTCTACTCCAGAATTTACATTCAGTTAAGCAAATAAAATACTTTTACGAAAATGCATTAAAGGAGGCTATAAATTGAGACTGAAATCCTGAGCAATGACTTTTCTCGCAGAATTATTTGGAGAAAGTTAGAGATTAAAAATAGAAGAAAAAATAAAATATAATATCGCGTTAACGGTATATTTTAACATCACATATAAAAATTTTTATATGAAAATTTTAAAATTATATTTGCTTTGCTTTTATATTATTGCTCGCCATTATTTAAAGTTATCGCTACTATTATTATCCAGAATAAAAATTTTGGCGTTTTTAGACATTATATGCATATTTAACTGTCTCTACTCTGGGAACTCGCTATAAATAAAGAGACACTTTTGACTATAACAACTTATAATGGTCTAATGTTATGATAAAGTAATGGCTTGGCTTTTAAAGTTTATTTTTTTAATAGCCTGATAAAGTTTACAAATACTGTAATATTCAATTCGCAGTCTCATTGAATTGAAATTGAAGCGCATTCTTGACATACTTTTCTCGTAAGTGGAAAAAAAGTCTTTGCAGTAAAGAGATCTCAGCTTAAAAGTTTTTATGGTAATAAAAAAATCGATAAATGCTTACTTTTTGTCAACTGTTTTACAACGTTTATTTTAATAAATTTTACAAATTTATTATGTCATCAAACAACGAAATAAGTTTAAAAATATTAAATCGATAAATGTTTTATAAGTTTATGGATTGTAATTAAAAAGGTGTTCTGCCTCTTGAAATATTAATATTTATGGCTCAATTGAATTTTGTTAAAAGTAAGCTTAAAATATTAAGCGCCGCACATAGCGATGAGATATAAATTCGCTCGTTGTGTGACCCAAGAGAATAATGTTGATATTTATGCAATACAGCCAACACTTTTCGTTTATTACGTTATATGCTGTACGTTATATGTATACTGTACTGAAAGCTAAATATGATACAGATTTTAGAGTTCTTAGTTAACTTATTATAGAATGTTGGAAGCCATACAACGGATAAATAATAATTATAGTATAAAAAACTGTTCAGACGCGATAATGAATGCAAACAATTCTAATCAAAAAACACTCATTTCATATCTTTTCTGTGGAAAACTTGTAGAAGAAAATTAATAATACTACACCTACGCTCTCAGTTCCATTTAAGTGATGCTCGTATGCATTAGATTATCTGCATCGCGAACATCAAATAATGGATATTGTAGTAAAGGTTATGCGATCAAAACTGTATTTTTTATCGCTATGACATCGTTATTAATATATTAGATTCACATAATTTTCAATTTTATAGCTTATATTGTGACTTCTATTATAGTATAATATTTTTGGTTTAAATATAGAAATTATATCAAATAAATTATTAAATAAAATTATTATATCCAATTAAAGTAAATATTATTAAAATTAAAACCAAAGAACCAGAACCAAAAACAATAAGTGTGTGAGTGTGTGTGTGAGTGAGTGAGTGAGTGAGTGAGTGAGTGTGTGTGTGTGTGTGTGTGTGTGTGTGTGTGTGTTTGAGAGAGAGAGAGAGAGAGCTAAACAAACAAATTATTGATTCACTGAATTAAAAGCATCAAAGTCTTTCATTTAGACATACAAAGATATAAACTATATCAATACACCCTTGTTATTATGCTTGTTTTAGACATACGTTCATGTTTACTCTTTTTATAGTTTATTGCACGCAACATTGCAACATTGGCTTTCATCTATGTTTTAGCTTTTTATTACATGTTTTCCAATCATAAATCTTAACATTAACTACCATTAGAGTCTCTTTTTAATTTCTCAAAATATTAATTCTGACGAGAAACATGTTAGTATTAATTATTACATTATTATTAAAAGGCTCTTTAAAATCGTTAATTAACTATTTAATTTTTCAACAAAATTACCCAATTCGAACAATATGTGAAGTAAACTTAATCGTTGTATATATTAAATTGATTTAAATTTTCCTAACGATTCTAATGAAATTTAACGAATTTATACATAACTAACGATTTTAGGAAAATTATCTTTAAAACCGTCTAAAATGCGAAAAAACAATAAGATAGTACAAAAAATTATTGATATTAAAGATTTTCAGAATTCTTTTGGATAATAATTCTTTACTAATTCATTCGAAAAATATAAGCTCACTAAAAATAATAACTATCATTTTTAATTAATTTCCATTTTTAGTTTCATTACCGTATATACAGTACAGTATTTTACTGTAAATCTAAAGTGTATATATAGTGCGCAGAAATGGATTTACAGTATCATTTAATTTTATAATTCAGTTGTACTGCGCGGATAAAAAACTAGTCATTATACTTATACATAATGTTTAATATTATTAATGGTAATCTGTGAACATATTCTCTCAAAAGATTCACTCTTTTCACACTTAACGCCAATCAACACAATTCTATCTCTAATCAAACCATACGCTAAACGAATAAATTTCTGAATTAATTATTACGGTTATTCTATTATAAAATCATTTGAATACAATAAACCATTAATAAATTTGATCGATTATCAAACAAATATTTTCATGAATAACCATATACAGTATATCTTCCCTATTAATGCATAGAATAAACGGATTGGTATGCGTTTCAAAAGAGTGTATCAAAATTAGATTATATAATATTTTACTGCCAGTTTTGATTCCAAATTTCTATAATTCATTTTAGAAACATATTAAAGCCAATTTAAAGCTATTTGCGAACAGAGAACGCGATGAAACGCTAATTCAGTTAGGAATAAACAGTTGAGATTCTGGCGAAAATCATTTGAATGAAACGCGAACTTTTTGAATGAAATTAATGAGAGATTTTAGATGTCTAGAAATGACAAATGTTGCAGAACTCTACGCAATTACAGCTATAGTTATACGCTATCGTATAAATTATGTCAAAGCAACCAAAATTGCGGAAAACTAAGACGAAAAGGAATGAATAAAAAGAGAACTGTAACCGTAAAATTAGGATTTTCTCTCTATTTTCTCCAAAATTACATAACAATAAAGCAGTTGAAGCACAATAAAAATATTTTTCGAGCCCTTGAATCTAAAAGATGTGTTGGCGAGTGAGTGAACAATTTAAAAGAGCCTCAAAGCAAAAAAAATAAGTTTCTCTATATATCGCTCTAACTATTGGGGTGTAGAGAGTAGAGTAAAGTTTGAACGACTAGTGATATACTGTATATTGTGAAGCAATGCTATCATTGCCAATGTTGTTAGCAATGGTCTGTATGACATGAATATCAATGAAAGAATTGAGCGCTACATTAAACAGAGCACAATGATATACACTACACATTTCCAAATTCTATAACTTTTCGCGCAAATGTAATAATTTTGCCATTACTTATGTACAAATAAAATGTAAATATTCACTTACTTTCTACGGTTGCAATTTCGCCAATTGCTATCATTGCTCGTATATCTGTCTGTCATTCAGTCAAAATCTAACTCAAGCTTTTCTATGCTTACCTCAATCTATTTCTTTTATCTTCTTCTTCATCCTCCGTTCGTTTCTCTTCAGCTCATCATCGCATCTCATCTCATCTCATCTCATCTCATCTCGCGCTCGCTCTCCCCATCTCTCTCTTTCTCTCCCAATATATTGTATATATATCTCCAATTCTTTTGTTATTCTCATCTTATTTTCTCGATCGTATATATATATGTTTTGCATTCGAGGACCAAAACTGTAAAAGTGAAGAAAAGTAAAAAATTATACCGTTGTATAGCACCAGTAACTGTTATAAGTGTAGTGGTATTCAATCCAATTATGTGATTGAAAGCAGCTTTAAAACGTGAATCGAAAGGAAATGCAATCAAAATGCAGTCCAATGCGTTTGTATGGGGGATCACATTGGATGGGAAGCGAAAAACATCATATAAGTCGTTTACTACGGTTATAGTAGAGAGGAATCGTTGTCACTTTATGAAAATGCAACACTATTTTCGAAAAGAAATATATAGTTATACAATATATGTATGTGTATGTGCTATTATATATCAATACATTTCTATTGTCAATGAAAATAGTAATACAATTCAGCTCAAATCATATTTTTCCTTTTTATCTTTACAACAAACTTTACAGTCAAAAGCTTTTCTGCTCTCGTTTTTGTTACTTAAAAAGTTTTTAATAAATTCGTTTGGACAAAGTTAAGTAAATAGAAAAACTACTTTAAAAATGACCGAAAAAAACATAATAACACTTTTTTATGCGCGAAAATACTGAAAAGATAAAAGTATAAAAAGCTTTTCTAAATTAATATTTGCTTTCTCTAATAAAATAGTTGGTAATGGCGTTAGGATATAATAAACAGACATCTCTCTCGCTCTCTCAGTAGTTTCTATTTAGAGACCCATAATATTCCGCTGAATTACAAGCTAACACTTTTGTTTAGCTTATACAGCATTTTGTTATGTTATTCTATAGTATTTTTCTAATCATAATGAAATATTACTCATGTATAACAAAGGAGAGACTGACTGCACACTTCATCCCAGCCAGCGATGAATACACTGAAAAATTTGCTGGCAAAGTGTCAGAAGACTTAATAGGAATGCAATTATACTTAAGTTATTTCATATATACGAGTAGTGGAAGCATAAACTCTGCACTTCTATAAGCTTCAAGATATTTTATTGTTAGTTATTCTCAGATATAGAAATAAACACATCACACAATTCGGCTTTAAATGCACATCTCTTACACACTTTTATCAAAATTCATATCTTATATTTTCAAATATTTAGTCTCTGAATCGAGAGTTGAGTAATCTATTACACTCAAAAAAGATATGCTAATCTTACGAATTTATTTTCTTAACTAATTTACACGTAGAAATGTGTAAATCATTTACTTTTTAAAATTGAAATTCTAATGTTTATAAACAACTAATGATCGTTAATCACGGGAATGTTTATGAATGAAAATACAACAAAAACAAAATCAAATAAGTGTACAAAGTTAAAAATATTAGTTACTATCAAATCATAACATAAATGTTAATTATGAGTTAATAAAGTGGACACACGTGTAAAATATGATGTAATATCATGTGTCGACATATGCATGTATTTGCGATTTAACAGTAAATGCAATTATGTAATGTGTGCGCGCGATAATTGAATAGTTGTGTTTATGTGGAAAGTAAACGATAAGATACTGTAATTGATAAGATATCAAACGATGAAATGTTTTATAAATTATTGGGCGGATATTATTACATATTACATGAATAGGATTAATATAATGTCGAATTAATTAAAAAAGCGCTTTTAAAAACGGAATAATATTTAAAATATTCGGTTTGCTTTTACCTAATTATTTGTGACGTGTTATGTAACTCTCATACAAAAAAAAGAAAGGAAACGAAAACAAGGAGAAAGGAGATGGAAGATGGGTAATACACGGGAAAAAGTGTGATAGATTAGAACGGATTATAACATGAGATTACAGAAAAACCAACTTTAGTTTGACGTTTCTCTTTTTATAGTTTAACAAAAGTAGAAAGCAAACTATGAATAGGGTTTATATCGTTTATCTCATTGATTATCCTTTTAGAATGACATGTTCGACTATTCACAAGTTAACGGTTATCCGTTTCATGCACTGATCAGTGTAACAGAAATTTTTTGATCAAATTTAAATATCCAACATTAGCTGTGTTAATCAATCACATTATGTATCGATTTTCTGTTGTTTATTAAATTGAACGCTTTTACGGTGTTTGGTATATTGAAGTGTATCACTACTTCCGTCTCATAGTCATAATTATTAATTAATAATGATTATATCGGTTACGACCAAATATGGTTTCGTATAAAAACACTGCATAAACATTATTCCGAATTATTAAGATTTATCGAATAAATATTAGTGATATGCTTAACGGTATTTAATTGAAAGAAAGATTAATAGTATATATTTTTATTATTATTTCCATAACTTTATTTATTATTGCGGTTTTTTAATTCAGTGTTGACATAATTTCATACAATTCATTTTCAACGGTTGTTAAATGATAACAAATTTTGAAATAATGAATACTCATTGCGCCTGAAGTTTAATATATAAAAAATTGAACAAATATTTTTAACTTAAACCCATATGTTTTTATTATTGTTAAAAGAATGAAAACATAAGTAAATAATGATAAAACTGTTCGAAAAAAAACATTTCTTTCCGCTAAATGTACAACAATTACTATTTATTTATGTCTGCAATGAATTTCTAGAATTATATTTAACGGATAATAGAGCCCAATGTGGGTCAGGTTAGGAAATTGTAATCATCAGAAATTCTGAAAAATATTGTTCATTCTTGCGATTTAGTTATTGGGGAAGTAAGTTCATAAACGAACAAAAAAAATTTTCCCCGAAGAGTTTTGAATAGACAGGGAATTAATATTTATCATATCTGATTCTATGGAAACAAAGCAAATTGTATAAAGAAGTAATAGTAATCAAACTTTATTTATCTAATAGTAATAGAAAATAATACCAGAGAAAATAATATCAAAAAAACATGTGGAGAGTGAGTGAGTGAGCGAGTGAGTGAGTGAGTGAGAGAGGTAGAGAGAGAGGAGAGAGAGAGAGAGAGAGAGAATTTTGGAGAGATAGTCGATAATATAGGGAACAGATTCAGATGAAAGAAATATAGTTTAACCAATGTTCCATTGTTCTGATTATTGAAAAGGTTGATCTTTGCCATATTACAGCTCAATAGTTTCTTTATTATATAAATTCTTTAGGCGTTTAAAGCAATTCCAAATAAATTTCTAACATATAGAAAGTATACAGTATTTAAAAATACAATATACATAGAAAAGATATATACTTATTATTTACGCGACAATATTCATAACGATAATGAATTGATATCTAATACCGAATTTGGTGAAACATTGATTCTCGATTCAAACGATATCGGAGTTTAGATTTGTTTAAAAAAAACTCGTAACACAAAAAAATTTCAAAAAATCATTTGCTAATGTTGTTTGATATTTGATCAAATTGGTGTATTGATTCAGGAAAACGAAAATGTTTCTGTTAAGCTCTCGGAGTTGTTTTATTGTAATTCAGCGCATTTTGATGTATCATGAAGTTTCATGTGTTTCATGGCTCGTTACAATATTAAATTATGGCTTTTTTGCTCAAAAGAGACTCATGCTATGCATGTGCATGAATTGAAATGAGAGAGTTCTTTAGACAACAGATAACCAAAGAAAAACACACATAGAAATCTGCAGAAGTATTGTAGCTCAGCGTTACCAGTATAAGTACTGTTCTCTGTATTATTGCGAATCCACTTTGCGAACATGCAAAATGAAAAAACCAACGCAATAGATGAAGATATAACAACCCAAATATGCACAGAAAAGAAAAGTGAGACTGTTTTTACAGTAATAAGCTTTAATTTTTTTTCTCTTTTCTCTCTCTCTCTCTCTCTCTCTCTCTCTCTCTCCCACTCAGTCACTCGCTCTCATATAGCAGTAGTGATGCGCTAAAGAATTATAAATATTAATATTTGGTATATGCAGAAATAGGCAAAAATACACACATCACTCATTTTATAAAAAACGGTGTCTCTTGTGTGCAAGAGATTATATTAGTATTCATACACAATTTATTTGATGCAAATTTTCTGTTCTTTCTATCATATTTTTTTGCTCAACATTTGGGTCATCAATTGTTTGATTTTATTTCATTGTAAACCTGCCACGAAGAACTCATTTTTGCACAACATTGTAATGGATGTGTTTCCTGCAGGGCTGTGCAGAACGCACTTTACCAATGTTGTTATTAAACTTAATATATATGGCGAACAAAGTGAATATATATACAGAATATGTACGGAATCGTTGTGTATATACAGTACGTCAAGCTATTTCTTTAGGAAAGCTACAGTATATTGCATGTAACACTTAAATGAGAGGCTAAGTGTAGTAAGTGAGTTAAATGTAGGCATCGCAGTACAGTCTTACTTTCAGTTCATTACGTTAGTAGTAGTTGTTAAGTTCATGGGGGGTTGAACTCGCAGACCAGATAATGTATGATCAAACTGAACCAACTGAGATCGAAACATCATTTACAGCATTGCACACTATTGCCATAGCTATAGCTATAGCTACAGCTACTAGAGCTCCAAAAATATCAATATTTATACACCCACTCCTTACCAACAATTCAAACTAGCTTTTTCTGCCGCTCCCGTAAAATACTGTCTTAACATCAACATTTCACAAGTAAAAAAGGTTACATTGTGTGCGTAGATAAATAAATACTATGTAGTATATTTGACAGGCTATTTGCCATCATTCAAATATAGCAAATATTTTTAAAATTTAAAAAATTAGGTGGAAAAAATTATGGGCTCTCGAGTACTCTTTTGGAATAAGCAACAATTTTTGCATTTTAGATGAGATAAATATAGAAATTATTATGACTAAAAAACACCCAAACAAAATCAAATGCAGTATACAAAGTTAAAAATATTCGTTACGACTAAATCAAGAAATACTTTAATGTTAATTATGAGTTAAAAAATTGGATACACGTGTAATATATGAAGTAATACCAAGCGTCGACATTATCTATTTCAATGTTTTTTCGTTCAAATTTGAATTTCTTTTACATAAATCATTTTAAGTTTTTTATGTTTTCGCTATTATAGTCTAGGAAATAACATTTTTTTAAAAAAGAATCCTTGATTCCTTGAAGTATTTGGTGTTTTAACATAAAATATTTGCAAAAGTTTTCTTCGCTAGCGATTCATGTCTTAAGTCAAGAGCAGATTATTTTGACAGCTCATCTAATACTGTATCATATTCTTTGAAAGAAGAATAACATCGAATGCTCTTGTAAAGAATAGCTAGCAATGAGAGCACATTTTTAATAAATATTGTAAAATACTTTTTTTCAGATGATTGGAACTATTTTAATACAATTTGAGATCAATTTCTTTTTAATTCATACGGTTTTGGCAACAAAAAAATAAATTGTACAAAAGTTATTTATCTTAATTTAAATTCTTAATATGAATCTGTTTAATGCATAAATTAAAATTAATTTAAAACTTATTTTGAAAAGTTTAGATAATTAAAAATAGTTAATTGAATAATGTTTCGATTAACAACTTTCCAATTAGACCCTAATATTCTTTGCGACTTAAGAAAGCATTCCCTTAATAGAATTTCATATTGATTATCTCAATTGATGAAGATTTGTCTCACATAAAACTTACTATCGATTCTTACGTTACTAGTTTTTTGCTTGAAAATTGCCAAATCTGAAGCTTAAGCTATAATTACAGTAATAAATAAGTCTATACTTGTTTTTTTTGCTTTAGAGTATGGCTGCGAGTGGCTATTATATATTTTTTTTTGTAAATTTGAGCTTTTAGTTTTAATTTTTTTACTCAGAAAATGTTTTTGGACATTACTGCCTAAAAAGTTTGATATAAAGATCAAAATACTAATTAAATAAATTAGTTAAAAAATATATAAATGTTTTAACTTTAGCCATAAATCTTATCTAAAAATTTTGTAAGCGTTAGTTTATGCAGTGTAGTTTGGATGAAGAATACAAATATTGAATTTTCAATATATGCGAAGGTTTTGAAGTGTTAAAATAAAAAATTTTTACTTCCCAGAAAACCTAATATATTTTATCGCAGGAAAAAAATTTCTGGCAACTCTTATTGTATAAAAATGCAATATTTCTAAAAATATTCTATCATTCTATCATACTTCATAGCCTCTTGAAAATATAAAAAAATTGGAATATTTTTTATTGCCTGAAAAAACTAGATTTATCTTGAATCTAATTAATATTAATTCGTTTCTATTTATCAGAATTATTTGTTTCATTAATTAGTTGCCTAATGATACGTTAGTTATGGTTTGGAAGGAAAAATATCGACATCCGAATTCAGTGAGCAGTAGTTGGAAAGATAGTGTTTCAAGAATTGTGAAACAAGGTAACGGTAACTGATCTTATTTTTCATAAAAACTGATTTACTACAAACGCAAACATTATACAAGCATAAGAAACTCATTTTGATTTTCGAAAATCTTACTTAAGGTTTTGAGTTACTATCCGTCAATTCATCATTGTTAGGAATACAAACAAAATTGTAAAGTTTAGGATTAAGGTTTACTATGTTTTATATATTTGTTGTGCCATATCTTATTCATAGATTTACTTGAATACCACTGAACTCACTAACCATTCTACTGCCATAAATCTATAAATTGTTCTCAATTATCCAACCAAGTGGTCATCTTCAGTGTATTCATTATTTTATTGCTTATTTAAAAAATTGTGATGTAATTTAATAATATTTCATCTCTAAATTTTATCCAGTTTTTAGAATGAATGATCAGATATAAAATAATCCATTAGACATTTTTATAAAAAAAATTCATCAGTAAAAATTATTTTTTATTAATATGACGTTTTTCACATATTCATGTTTATAATAATTAAATCGATGTCATCTGTCATCAACAAAGGTTACAACGTTGTCGTATCTGCGTGTTGGTATCTTAATTATATATCTTACGGCGAAGACTGGGAAAAGTATTACCGATGCGATCCAAGGAAAATTCAAGGTTTGTTTTTCATAACTAAAACTTATGTTTTACGCATTTAATTCAGTGAAAAACGCACTTTTAAAGGCACACTCAAAGAAAAATCAATGGTTTTGGGAGGAGAGGCATGTCTTTGGGGCGAATATGTTGATGGCACTAACGCTTTATCAAGATTATGGTATAAACAATTACCGTTGTTTGCATTACTTAAAACCAATTGTAACGCAATTTAAAAACAATTTTAGGCCAAGAGCTTCAGCGGTAGCAGAAAGATTATGGTCTGATCCGCACCAGACTGACGATATCAATGACGCTCGTTATCGATTGGACGAACAACGGTGTCGAATGGTTCGCAGAGGAATCCCAGCTCAACCGGTTTTAAATGGGTTTTGTGGTGAATATGAATGGGAAATGGATAATAATCTTTGATAATCTAAAATAGACTAAATATATTTTTACAACTTTTTTACTGGTATTAAATTAACTGCAATCAAACTTTTCAAATATTAAAGTAATCGCATGTAATTATATAATGGAATAAACTAGACATTTCTATTGCAATCATTTTATTTAGCATATGGATTTGACTTATCCGTCTTTACACCTGCAGTTGCTTAAACTATAACATTTAATTAACGTTTATTTTAATAATAGAGATTTTTTAACTCACATCTTATTGTATTATACTAAATCATTGACTTGACTATACCTTTAAAATTTAAAAATACTTATAAAATTTCAAACTATGAATGTGTCGTACTTTTTATTTTGGATTGTTTTTGTTACATTTATTTTTACCATATAATCTACGATTTTTATTTTAAAACAGAGTTCAAATTCTTGGTTAAAAATTTCTATTTGATTCCAAATGAAGCAATTTTGAAAATAATTTATATTTACATGATTTACATAATTAAAAGAATATGGAAAATTGAATTTGAAATCTAAAAATATTATAGTTATTTTTACTAAATTTGGTAAAAATTTACAAATAGTTGTTATGCAACCAGAATCTAATCGACAATAAACTCGATAACCCGATAACGTACAGAACTGTATAAAACTCAAACAAGTAAAAAATTAACTGACTATTCAATTTTGGTTACTACTAATAAATAAATAATTAAATATTTGATTGTTTAATATAAGACAATTCTTATTTGATGTTAAACAAACTCACAAATTGAAGAAGTTCTCGGGTCGGTTCGGTGCCTTATTTCTAACTCTCTGGTTGAATGAATTTATTTTTGATTGATCTTAAATCAAACGAGAAACCGATGATCTATTTATGTTTTGAAATTGAAATCAATACAGTAAATGAGATTATTATTAATATTGGCATAAGAAATATTTCAACTTAAATAAGGACAAATTTAATTATTAATGTATAATAATTATTTTTTGTTTTATATTTTTATTCTTAACTATTCGAGTATTTTTTAAAACTTTTATGCTTCTGTTCAGTTTAAATTTAATATTTATAGGTTCGGTTCGGGTTACAGAACATCTTTATTATAAACTAAATTGTATATTTAT
>JAQGAW010000926.1:0-22828 GCA_034698025.1 Phthiracarus crinitus | reverse complement strand
TCTTCAATTTTCTCAAAATATTTCATAAAATTTAGATTTTAATCAAATAATTTTACAATTAAATATATGTTGTTCACAATATCATTATAATTATCATTTTAAAATTAATTTTTATTCAAATATAATGCGTCACTGCTAACTTTTACTAATTCTATTGTTAAATAAATGTTATTTTTAGAATAATATGGCATTTTGTTTCAATAAATTGTCAAAGAATTTTGAAAAAGTTTTAATTTCTAAAAGAATTATCTAAGAATTTTGATGTTATTCTCAAAGAAAATATTAAAATTTACCAAAGATTTTTCACAGAATTTCAGTCAATTTCCTCAAAGAAAATTTTACCCCTTTGATGATAAGTTATGAAATATTAAATTTTTTATTTCAAAAAATATATAAATTTTATTAACATAGTAACAACAAAACTGTTTTAACAAAAATACGGGGTATAATAATGACCTTATTTTGAGATTTAAGTTTTAATTCTATTAGGCTTGTAAACGGATTCATGAAATATCGGATTCGGTTTGATTTGGATATCCAACAAAATTGGGTACAGTTGAGTTCAGTTATATCAATGTATGATTTACCTAATATAATGTCATAATATTCTAAAAACGAACGTAAATAGTGTTTTATCCTTTTAATATTTTGTATTTTGATCTTGATTTTAGTCAAAATATAATTTTGATTTCATATTTTAATTTTGATTAATCAAAATAAAAATACGAAACTAATCTTGATTTTTAATTAATTTTAAAAAGGGATACAACGCTAATAAAAACATAGAGTAATCAGATGGAGTAATTTAAAAAATATTTATTGTAAACAGTTCTTAGTAATTAACGAATACTAAACCAAGAATGCGAAACAGATTACTGTTTATGGTTTATTGTTAATAGTCAGAGCTTTCAACTTTCGATAATCAATAACAGTTAGAAATTCTTTAGGATTAATAAACATCGTTGAAGCATATGATGAAAACATTAACGAATGATCTCTTTTTGAAACATCCCAAAGGTATATCTACAAAATTCTTTCGTACTTTTCAGGATATACGAAATAATAGTAGACTAATAAGCAACGCGTCAGAATTTAAAAGTATTCCGCGCTAGAAATACTGTACGAGTCCGATATTTATTCTGAGTTTTGTAATTTCAATGTATGTCTCGAATATTTATTACAATAATTGAGATGTAATACACTTTTTTCGGAGTTGTCTTCAATTTTATTGAGCAGTTATCTCTAACAAAAATATAACTTTTAACCGAATTCGTTATTAAATGCAAGACTTTAATAATAACTTAAAAAGTTATGAATATGATTGGAAAATTTTGTAATTAATCAAAATCACAAACTTTAAAACGGTATATTTGATCGAACATGTTATCGTTTCATGTGATCAATTTAAATGCGTATCTGTCGCGCTCTAACGTTTCAATAGTACGTCAACATTGGGAATATAATTGTGATTCACTGTATTTAAGAAACAGTTTATTATTTTATTAGTTTATTAGTGATGTAACGAAAAACACTACATATCACAGATTTGAATTGCACCAAATTGTCACATAATTCTTTTTGTTTGTACAAAATTTTAAAACTGGATATTTTACAAAAAAATGGTAAATAACTTATATGTATATCTGTAACGTTATATTATTCCAACTCTAAATCTTTTTGTGGTTTTCTGTTTGTACTGTTTTATTCTGAGATTTAAACAAAAATGTGTATTAAATCGAAGTTTCAATATAGAAGTAGTAATGCATCCGAAATCCTAAGCCTATGACTTCAGGGGTATTTTACAACGCATTTAATCTTACAAAGCACTTAATATTGCGAAAGCGATTTTATTTTAAATATTTTTCATTTAATCTTAATATGGATTTGTATACATAATTTTTTAAAATTAAGCTAACATTGCATTTCGTTTTCATCTAATTTTTATGTTTTCTCAATGTTTCAACAATCATAACATGAGTTCGATTACATATGAGATTTTGAAATTTTTCAAGAAAAACTTAAAAGTAATTTGAAAATCAATCTCTCGCTAGCAGTTGATATGTCATTTTAGTTTTATTAATGCATACACGAAATAAAACTACAATCGAATCATGAGTTACATTTGATTCATACAGTATTGATCAAAATAAAAACACACCCTATAATTGACACAATGGTGCATAAAACTAGATTGCGAAATATTCATAGCAGATATTCTCGAAACAAAGTTTCCATTAATTATTTCGGAAACAAATATTCGCGTCAATAAACTAAACAATAATCTAAAGTGTGTGCGGAAACGTTTACAGCTATATATCAGTGAATATCTAGTAATTGTACGCGAAGTAAGCGAAATAAAATTCGCAGAAAAATACATATTTCTCGAGTTTCGATGCTTTGTGATCTGAAAAAAATAAAAGTAACTGCAAAAGAAATATTATCGCAACGATAAAGTATAATCCGCGCGCAAATGCGGAACGCGATCAACGCATTGATGGCTTGGAAAGCGTAGAGCGCTCTGCAACGCATAGAAACGCATTTGACGCTCAAATAGAGAAACAATGAGAAATAAAATGTCAATCTTTCCCGTGACATCAATGGTAAGAATAGGGGCTTGACTGGGATGTGTACCAAAGATTTTTTTCCTCCAAAATTGGATGCTTTTCTTGATTATGGTGTATAAAAAAAGAGGGAATAGAATGCGAAAATGCGAGCAGAAATGACAAAGGATGCGATGCGACACAAGTATATATAGATTAAAGTAGTATTGCGCTACTATTGCCTTATGCGTAGTTGTGTGTAGTGTGTAGTTGTGAGACATCGAAATGTAGCCAATCCAATAAATCAATTGCAATCCCATGAGCTCAACGTGAATGTAATCACAATATCTGTCAGCTATGGGTAAAACTTGCGCGATTCGGGGAAATATTTGCGTAATCACTTTTTTCTTCGTTCCCTTTATGGCCAACCAATGCATACGAGCAGAACATATGCCAACATTGTTGTTGTCAATTATGATTGCCATCATTCTTAAAAGTTTTATTGTTGTTATTAATAAAGTTAAAAAATAGATATACATAAAGGTGTTGTGAGCGTACATATTCTACTTACGAGTTAAGACCTCTTCAACTCATTGAGAGCCCACTTCACTAATAGCGCACTGGCTTTAGATATATGCATATGAATATTAATTAAATTGTTTCCCGAATAAGTTGTGCGAAACGCAAAATAATTGCCTATTATTATCTATAAACAAAAGGAACATAAGGAACCCATATATATATAATACTTATAATATTGAATAAAAGATTTAATAAAGTATAAGACAATAGGTTTTATAAATAGGCAATGCATACGATTGTGACTCTAATCTAATAATCACATTCACTGGAAATAACTTCATTGGTTTTACTTCAAACACATTCGAGCATATAGTAAGTAAGTTTTCTTCAGTCAATTTTTGGATTAATTTTTTTCGCACCACTTTATGATTACGTTTGTGACTTATGGCCTATTTTTCGCTATCAATAATAAACTTCAATTGTTCATAAGGATAATAAATAATACTGTTAATACATATTATATTAAGTAAAAGTTATTATTATATGTTTTGTGACATACAGTATACTAATCCAAATTATGATTGCATATTAATTAATTTATACCAAAACACAAAGATTTACATTTTCTTTTATCTATTTAAACAGAATTAGTATTAATTTTTTATCACAGTTTCCTTTAAACATTTTACATCCTAAAAAGTTAAATCGTTATAATTACTTGGGGGTACAAAGGACTGATGTATTTCTAATTAAGTTAATCTTTAGTAATTGCTTTAACAGTTTTATTATTCATTTACAACGATATGAAAACATTAATTTATTCAATCAATAAAAATATTTGGTTAACAATTACGTGATCCACGTCTATATTATTAAAGACGTGTCCGTTTCTAACGGTCGACTCCTTTGTTTTTGATTGATTATTATCGCATAGTGTTTTCCCCTAAATATTTATGTTATAATCAGATTAGTAAGTTTAGTTTTCAGCTTTAAATGCTACAATTTACACATAAATGCGCATTAAGCGCTTACGTTTCAAAATAAGGGTTAATCGCATTAATTTTTATGTAATTAATGAACTCATTAAAAATTATCAATGCATTTATGCATAAAACTTATAAAACGCTTATTTAAATGTTATTAGAGATAGGAATTGTAAATTTGCCTCCAATAGAATAGTAGTGGAGTTAAATGATAATTGAAATTTTGTTTGATTATATAAAGGTTGGAAAATTTTTTACCCACTTTCTCGTAGAAATATCCATTATATACTATGGATTTGAATAAGTATACATAAACTAGTGTTCGGTCGATACCAGATTTATGATTTCTATTCTATTTTATTCTATACCTTTAATTCATAGTTACCCAAGGTGGGGGTCTTGCCCGGGTCTGAACCCCTCTAGAATTTTGGAAAAGTTAATCACCCCCACTCAACATATGGAAAAATTTTAGGACGAAAAAAAATTAAAATTTAGAAAAAATTTTGGTCAAATGTTAAAAAAATTGTGCATCAAAACCGATGAATTTTTGGCACCCCTATAACTTTTGGTCAAAATTTAATAAAATTATCGTTTAAATTCGTTGAGTTTTTCGAGGGGGCGTGGTTTAGGCTTTGGGAAGGAAAAGATTTGGAAAATTTTTTTTTGGAAAAAATTTTTGGTCCGAAGTCCAAAGAAATTGTCGTTTAAATCCGATGAGTTTTTGACCCCCCCTCAAAAATTGAGATTTTCTTGATCTGCACCCCCTAGAAGCTCAGACCTTGGGTAACTATGCTTTAATTATATAATATAAATTTCGATTGTATTCCGATTCTAAGTATCAAATATCACTAACATTAACCTACTTAAAAGTCAGCTCTCTGTAAATATGTTGTAATTGATTAAATTTTAAAAATGGAATTGGTATAAAAAATATTTAAGTTCATTGTTGCCACTGGTTTGGCGATGGAAAGTAAATATCTTGTGAACCATATATATTTTCCTTGTTTTAAATTTTTAAGAATTTATGACCCATAATAATTAATAAATAAACAAAAATTTATTTGCTGTTCGAATTTAAATATTGTATTTTTGCTTGTTTTTATAAAATTCGCTAACGATTTCAAAAGTTTAAGCAATGCGGTATTTTTCAACTTTTATTTTTGTGTAGTGGTTTTGGTGCTTTTATTACATTAACTTTCTGCGTTTCTCTTAAGATTCAAAATAAGCATCACATCAGTGTATCTAACTTTAGAAAAATATTCAATAGTGTTGACACATTTGTGTAATTCATGTGTGGGTCGTTGAAGATCTCAATATAATTTAGACACAAATTGTTCGTATGGTCACATCTGTTTGAAAGATTTTTTCAGAACCTCTGCAGCGTTGATGTAACGCGAATATTACATGTCAATATTACTCAAAATCTGTATTTCAAAAAAAATTATTCTTCTAGTCTGCTATTCTGATATTCTTTAGAATAAAATTTTTCAATATATACCCAACATATAAATTTTATTAGGTTTTGTATTTGTGATTTTTAACTACATTTTTAGTAATAAAATTGTATTGAACAAGAAATTGTTATGATTTTTGGTAAGAGAACAGAAAATTCAAAAGTTCTTCGAATTTCGACCTGATATGAAGAACATTTTACTACCAATAAATAATCTAACTTCGAATAATAGAGTTTGTAAAGCACATTAAAAATCAAACTTTAAATGTTAGTATTTGGTCGCTCCTTATCTTCATTTTTAATATTTTTTGAAGCTCCGGTTTACAAATCTTTTATTAGTCAAATCTGCTCCAAAAGGACAAATTCAACTATAATTCTTCATTTTTTATTTTAAATCTGGTTCTAAATAAAAATTTAGTTAAAATGACAAATTTCATTTAAAAACTCAATATTAGACTCCAAAATAGTTCATACTTAATCAAAAATTTACTTAAATGCATGCTATCGTAAAATTCTCATTATTTAATATTTTATGACCTATTAATTATGATCAGAGACCGGATATTTGGTTAAATCCCCAATTTCACCAAAACCACCAAAATTGACAATAAATCGTTGTATCCACCAAATTTTTTAAAACACTATTTATTCAACCAAATTTTTAGTTAAAATAAAATATCACTCTAAAAATAAGTGTTTTATCTAAGATTGTGTATTTAAATTTTTGTGTTTATTCTTTAAAAATTTTTTTAGCATGAGCTAAAAAATTAAAATTCTTAAAATCTTTTAAAAAAGGTTTCTTTAAAATCTTAAAACAGCAAAATTTGTATTAAATAAACGATTTTGAAACGAATGAAATGTTTGTTTTAAAACTTTTAATCATTAAATATAAATATTTTAGTAAAATAATGGTTTTTGAAACCACCAAATTCTTTAATTTTTGTTCCCAAATAACCACCAAATATCATAATCTTATTTAACAAAATATCCGGTCTCTGAAAATAATATATCGATTTTAATACTCTGTTTATAAAATTTTTGGCTAAATTTCTGTTAGTTTGGCGGAAAAGAGGGTTTGCACGAAGACTTAATTTTGCCGGTATTGAAATCTTTTTTCGGAATAACCGATTTAATAGAGTTCGACAATTTCGGTTTTCGGTCTAACTTTAAACTTGATATTATTGCGAACGATAACAATGGATACGAAACTGTGAGTCCAAACAAATTAAATATTTTTCTTGTGCTATATATGAAAACATAATTAAACTAAATATTTTATATGTGACATAAAGTGTGGCTATTGGTTGGGCGATAAGATAGTGAAATACAACGAAATATGGGATAAATACTATAAGATCTCGCTCTGGAATAACGAAATGATTTATATCACAACTGCCAAAAACGAACCATTCTTTATGGAAAAGGAGTCGACCGACGAGTTGACCGGTAATGATAAATATGAGGGATATGTTGTTGATCTCGTGGACAAATTGGCCGAAAGGTTTGGGTTTAAGTATGTCATAAGAATAGCCAGAGATGGGAATTATGGTGACAACGCTACTGGAGTGTGGAATGGAATGATCGGCGAAATACGCAATGGAACCGCTGATATAGCTGTGGCTGATTTGACCATTACTTCCGAACGAGAGTCTGCCGTAGATTTTACGTATCCTTTCATGAACACTGGAATCACTATATTGTTCAAGAAACCGACAACAAAAGTAACGTCTTTATGGGCATTTTTATCACCATTTTCGTCCACTGTTTGGAACTATATGTTGGGTGCATGTGTTGGCATCACTTTTTTATTGTTTTTTATCGGTCGATTCACGCCATATGAGTGGCAAAATCCTCATCCGTGCAGACAAGACAATCAAGTACTCGAAAATGTGCTCAAAAGTCGTAACAGTTTTTGGGTAGCGATCGGTTCACTGATGCAACAGGGATGTGATATCGCGCCGAAGTTAATATCAATTTGATTTTTGTTATTTCAAAGTTTTAACCATTATTTTATATGTAGAGCTCTATCAACGAGACTAATCACAGCCACGTGGTACTTCTTCACGCTTATTATTATCGCGTCATACACCGCTAATTTGGCCGCGTTTTTAACCACCGAAAAAATTCCGTATCCTTTCGAGAACGTTGAAGGTTTGGCCAATCAAACTAAGATAAAGTATGGCTGCAAACGAGGTGGAGCTACACATCGGTTCTTTCAGGTATATTTATTTCGGGTGTTTTATCTTGAATTTATTTATTTTCTTTAAACTAATCAGAACTCAAAAATTCCGACTTATAAGAAAATAAATGAGTTCATGAATAAAAATCCGGACGTTTTTCTCGGCAACGAAAAAGACTACGAAAGAGTGGAACGTGAGGGCGGAAAGTATGCGGTATTTGTAGAATCGGCCAGAAATGAGTACATCACTCAACGATTTTGTAATATGACTCAAGTCGGTTCACCACTCGATAATAAGGGATACGGTATCGCAACCAAAATGGGTATCAAATTTCTAATAAGAGTTGCTATAACACTAAATATTCTAAACAAAACTTCTTAAAATTAGGCGATAAAAGAAGGTCTGAATTATCCGAAGAGATAGTACGTCTCCAAGAGATAGGAGAACTGCAAAAACTAAAGGATAAATGGTGGACACAGAAGAGAGGCGGCGGTGCGTGTGTCAGCAAACCGACGCAAACTATTCCCAAATTAGGCATCAGTAATGTGGGCGGAGTTTTCATTGTGCTTATTGTCGGTTCAGTTATTGCGTTATGTATTGCTATCATTGAATTTATTTATAAAACACATATCGTTAGTAAAAATCGGGTAAATTAATTTATTACGATATTCTAAATATAATTAATTAAATCCGCGCTTAAATCATAGGATGACACTTCGTTCGCCGAAGCGTTGCTGAATGAGATCAAGTTTGCGCTCTCTTGTCAGTCGCAGACGAAAATTGTTAAACGAAAGAGTGATAAAAGCCTGTCTGGAAGTAAGAAGACTTTGAGCGGAAGTAAAAAAACTTTAAGCGGAAGCAAAACGGGTTCCACTCCAAGACTAGAATCGCAAATATCAGCCTATTATTAATTTTAATATTTTTTATTGAATTAAAATTAATTTTTGTTGAACTTTTAGGTAATAATTAATACATTTTAGCATTTACTGTGATTTCAAACGTCATTTCCCTTAAACGAAACATTCTTTAGGTTAAAATTAGTACAGTATTAATGTATATCGAAATATGCGCATTAGCTTATGATTAGTTTGTATGCAAAACATCGCACTAATCATTGTAATTAAAATAGAAATGTTGTTAAGTTTATTGTTTTTAAACTAATTTAAATAAATAAATATTTTAAAACAACATCATTAAAATTTATTAAGTATTATTGCTTTTAATTATTTTAAATGACTTACAAATTCATTAAACACTAAATATATTTATATATTCTAATAAATTTTAAAATATTATGAAATTTAATATTAACTGACATTCCATCAATTATTTTAAAATTTGTCTAAATAGTAATCAACATTAACAGTGGAGTTTAATTTTAGATCAGAAATGAATTTTTTTAGTTCACTATTTACGAAAAACTTGGTTTTCCCTATCAAACCATAGCATTGAAAAAGTATGATCGCAAACACTTTACGAGTCGAAGCAATATTGTAATAAGTTATTAACTGAACATTTAGATTTAAAAACATAGAACTCACAAACTCTGTGTTTATTAGTTTTCAAATGAGTTAAGTACAAAGAATTATTGTTAAGCTTATGCTTGTTTAATGCAATGTATACATAAGAAATTAATAATAGATGAAAGAAATTCACTTAAACTTTAAGAAAAATAAAATCTATATTTAACGTTCATATATTGAAAATAAACAAAGCAACTCAAAGCTTGTTGAAGTCTCTCTAAAGATGTAAATAAAGTTAGAACTATATTATTGAGCAAAGCATTTAGAATTTTAAAAAATAAAAAATTTACAAATATAGACTGACTAAAAATTTTTAAAACTTAGCAAAATTTCATAATCAATTAATCAAACAATATAACATTAACTTTAAAAATATTTTATTACCAGTAGTAAAAACTTGTTAGTTTGAAGCAAAAAGTGTTTGAGAATAATGCAGAAATAGCATCACTTTCTTTCACTTTAAAATCGTTATGTTCTTCTCTTTTTATTGTTATCAGTATAAATAAGTTTTACGATTTTAGTTTTAAGCTTTAGTGCCACTGTTTGCTGCTTTAAATTTATGTTAAAAATGTGATTTCAGCGAACAAAACTATTATTAGTTTTGCTTTAGTCACAAATTCTGTTACAATTGCTTACCATTTTCCTAAACGCTTGAGTGATATATGGTTATTGAAACAAAGTTCCGAAACTTTACGCGTTGTATCAATAATTTATATTTAGCTATTTTGCCAACATTTTCGTTTAAATTAATTTGAATATTTTTTTGAAAAACTGTGTCAAAATTCAAAAAATCAAAATTTTTGGAAATAATTTAGTTTCGAAAATGAGTAAAATGTTGATTAATATAATTTTTGCATCGATTTCTACTATTTTGATCGTTAGTCTACTTTCCTACGCTGTTGATAGTCTTCCAAGTGTTATAAGGATTGGTAAGCATAGCAAATAACTTGCGTTTACTTTCAAAACAGTAAACGAAGTAAATTGAATTATGTATTTCTAAATAAATAGTATTCAATATTTTCTTTTAAACAAATATGCGTTTCGAAAATTATTACAAATTCTTAAAATAACAGATTAAACAAATTGAAAAATTAGTAATTCATAAATAAATAATAAGAATTTTAAAAGTAAAAAAGTGTCTGTCAATTCAATTGATAGCACAATACTGTAGTATAAGTGCGAACTTGAATGTAGAAAATATGCGAATTCACAACTATTTAATATAATTAATTTTAAGGTGGATTATTCACTGCCGAAGAAGAAGAGCAAGAGTTAGCATTTAGATTTGCAATCGACAGAATCAATAACGAACAGATTTTACCAAAAACAAATTTAGTAGCAGTGGCTGAAAGGATATCTCTGTTCGATAGTTTTTATGCGCATCAGAAAGGTTTATCTTAATTTCTTTATGTATGATATCCGTAAATACCCATACAATTCAGTTTATAGCGTGCGGTTTATTGCGTAATAATGTTATTGCTATTTTCGGACCATTGGATAGCATCACATCAATGCAAGTGCAGTCCATTTGCGACGAACTCGAAATACCGCACATCGAAACGAGAATTGATATCGAAGCCAAACGATCGGAAATGTCAATGTCTATTAATTTATATCCATTGTCATCGGTTATGGTTAATATATATATTGAATTAGTAAAAACATGGCAATGGAAAACATTTGCTATTGTTTACGAAGAAAATTGGGGTAATTTTAATGCTTTCATTTATTTTAGATAATAGTAAATTTAAAGTTGAATAATTGATTAATAAACTTAAAATAAATTAATAAGTTTGTTTATTTTTATTATTTTATGTTTTATAAGCTCTCAAATGCTTGCTTGCGTTAGTTATTTGAAGTTTTTAAAAAACTTTCTTTATTGTTTAAAATCACAATTTGTGTTCATAAGCTAAAACTTCAGTAACATTATAATCCCAATTATATAACTAATTGTCAAATTCTGCAGTGAATTATCGATTAAATTGCAAAAAATTGTTAAATTTCACAGGTGTGTTGAAGTATACACCGTTTTTCAAGCAATCGTTTGCCGATAACTGGAACGTAACGATTTATCAGCTTTTAGATGAAGAGCCGTATCGAAACGTTTTTAAAAAAATTAAAACAAATCAACAGTTTAATATTTTGTTAGACGTAAGGCACGATAATATGTTGGAAGTGTTGAAACACGTATGTCATCGTATCAATAATAAACTAATTCATAAACAAATATTTGCAGTGAATTTTTATTAATAACGAAACACAGGCACAACAAGCGGGTACTCTCACCGAAGATTATCACTACTGTATCACTTCTATGGTAATAAATATATTTATGAGATAATTTTCAATCGAAAACTTACATAATATTTTGAGTATTAGTTTCAAACATAAGTTTAATGTAAGGTTTAACGATATTCCTGTTATTTTAAAAATAATTAAGTTTTTGAAGTTTTCTCAATGATATTATTATTATTATTATTACTATATTTAGAATTTGCATACATTTGATTTATCCGAGTATACGGTGAGCGGCGCTAAACTTACGTCATTCAAAATTGTTAACGAATCGAGTTATGATCACATCGCTCTTAGAAACGAGTGGAACATATATGCATCGAGAATAGGAAGACATAACTTTTTAACGCCACCAAAACATTTGCGAGTAATGATGACAAAACCCAAATATTAAATGAATATTAAATTCAAAAATACAACTTTTTAAGGCAGAATCCGCTTTAATATACGACGGAATTAAATTATTGGCATACAGTCTTAAAGAATTGGATACGATTTCGGACGTAAACGAAGTGACGTGTGAAACCGAAAATCAATGGACAGACGGAAGCTCTTTAATTAATTATATGAAACAGGTTTGCTTCAAATAATTAAAATATTCGGTATATTGAGACCAATTAATATTTTTTTAAAAAAAAGTTCGGAGGAATAGAACGAATAAATGGTAACATTACAGTATTAAAATCGATCTTTGGTATAACAGATTTAATAAAGTTTGATAACTTTGGTTTTCGGTCCAACTTTAAGCTTGAAATTATTGCGAACGTTAACAATGGATACGAAACTGTGAGTCGAAACAAATAATTATTAAATATTTTAAGTGTGCGATACATGAAAACATAATTAAACTAAATATTTTATATGTGACATAAAGTGTGGCTATTGGTTGGGCGATAAGATAGTCAAACACAACGAAATATGGGATAAATACTTTAAGATCGCGCTCTGGAACAACGAAATAATTTATATCACAACTGCCAAAAACGAACCATTCTTTATGGAAAAAGAGTCGAAGGAAGAGTTGACCGGTAATGATAAATACGAAGGATATGTTGTTGATCTCGTGGACAAATTGGCCGAAAAGTTTGGGTTTAAGTATGTCATAAGAATAGCCAGAGATGGCAATTATGGTGACAACGCTTCGGGAGTGTGGAATGGAATGATCGGCGAAATACTAAATGGCACCGCAGATATAGCTGTGGCTGATTTGACTATTACTCAGGAGAGAGAAAGAGTTGTTGATTTTACGTATCCGTTTATGACGACAGGAATTACTATTTTATACAAGAAACCAAAGGATAAAGTCACTTCTTTTTGGACATTTTTATTACCATTTTCGTCTAAAGTGTGGAATTATATAGTGATTACCTGCGTTGTTGTGAGCGCTATATTGTTTTTTGTTGGAAGATTCACTCCATATGAGTGGCAAAATCCTCATCCATGCAGACATGACAATCAAATTCTGGAAAATGTGCTCAAAAGTCGTAATAGTCTATGGGTTGCAATCGGATCGTTGATGCAACAGGGATGTGATATCGCGCCGAGGTTTACAAAACTCATTGTTTTTAATCATTATTAAACCATTAAATAGTTTGCACTTTGCTTTATTCAATGCAAATCAAATAATAATATTAAGTTTACTAATTCGCAGAGCACTGTCCACACGATTAATATCTACGGCATGGAATTTTTTCACACTCATCATAATCGCGTCATACACCGCCAATTTAGCCACATTTCTAACAATCGAAAGAATTCCCTATCCCTTCGAAAATGTTGATGGATTGGCGAACCAAACAAAGATTAAGTATGGATGCAAACGAGGCGGTGCCACACACTGGTTCTTTCAGGTATATTTATTTCGGGTGTTTTTGCTTGAATTGATTAATTTTCTTTAAACTAATCAGAACTCAAAAATTCCGACGTATAAGAAAATAAATGAGTTCATGAATAAAAATCCTGACGTTTTTCTCGGCAACGAAAAAGACAACGAAAGAGTGGAACGTGAGGGCGGAAAGTATGCGGTATTTGTAGAATCGGCCAGAAATGAGTACATCACTCAACGAGATTGCAATTTAACGCAAATCGGTTCACCGCTCGATAATAAAGGTTATGGAATCGCAACCAAAAGGGGTATAAAAAATTTCTCCGTTAATTTAATCTTATAAAGAATTTATTAAATTTATTGTATAAAAATAGGCGATAAAAGACGAACTGAGTTCTCCGAAGAAATAGTGAATCTTCAGGAGAAGGGAGAGTTGCAAAACTTGAAAAATAAATGGTGGACACAGAAGAGAGGCGGCGGCGCGTGTGTCAGCAAACCGACCTCACAATCGCCGAGACTGGGCATCAGTCACGTCGGAGGCGTTTTCATTGTTTTAATTGTTGGAAGCGTTATCGCGTTTTTAATCGCTATAATCGAATTCATATACAAAATGTATACCACTAAACACAAAGTATATATGAATTAAATTTGATTTGAAATTCGCTTTTAACGAGATTTTATTTTGTAATAGGATTCGTCATTCGTTAGCGCAATGCTATCTGAGATTATATTCTCGCTATCGTGTCAGTCAAAGACAAAGATTGTTAAAAAGAAGAATCAAAATGACGTCACTGTAGCGAAAAACAATTTAAGCGCAAATGATAGCAAAGCGAATTCAATGCCGAGATTTGAATCGCAATTTTCTACTTATATTTAATCAAATTAATTATTTCGTTTTACGCCAAATAAGTTTTATTTTATATTTTGTATTAACAAATTTTAAATAACATTTATGGAGTTTTGGAATAAGGAATGAAATTAAAATAAAAACTAAATTACTTTACAAATGAATTTCATTTAAAATTTGCAAATGTGGTTCATTTTTGAATGTCGAAAACTGACCAAATGGTCGACTAAGTTATGGCTCACGAAAGCGCGATAGCGTTTCGAGCATCATTTGCTTATCTAAAGAAGACAAACATTAATTTATCCGATAAAACAACATATTTTATAGATAATATTTACGTCGAAAAAATAATAAATACGATAAAACTAATTAATATGAGTTTCAAAAATATCGAAAATTAAAATATGATATAAACGTAAAACTATTAATATCAACTATAAGTGAGTTTACTATTTTGGCAAAACATTAACAACAAGTTCAAGTTCATATGTCTATTAATCAAACTTTACATCTATTTATCTATTAAAAAGCAGTTCAATAGAGTGTCAAATACTTAATACTAACGAAAAACATTAATTCATGCTATAATAGTTTAAAAATATTAATCCAAAGGTATCTATTATTCCATAAGAGGCTAATATTATTAATAAATGATACGAATGCTAAACATGCGCGAAATTCAACAATGAGTTAGTTATCAGTGATGAGTCAAACAACAATCACAAAACTCGTTTTTATCAAATTTGAATCAATTATTAATAATAGCACTGATGAATCGCTTAACGGTTTTTGTATGTGTTTTGATCTTTCAATTCGCGACAGTTTTTCAATTCTCGTAACGATTTTTGCTTAATTTACTCCACAATCAGTGAGTTGTTTCGAATAAAAATGTTATCATCGGATAACGAAGAGAAACACGAAAACTTTGATGAGTCGTCAAAAGAAGAATTTGCCGAACAAATTGAGAAAAAAGTTCTTTTAGACGAATTCAGGCGTAAAAGACAAAGCGATAGTAACAGTTCAGAGGGTTATGACGGATCGAACAGCGGTTCCGATGACACACTAATAGCTGTTCACGAATCGGAACGTATTCACGATCACAACGAAACTCATTTAATATCCAATCGTTTTAACAATAATAACGAATTAATCGAAAAAAGCAAAACTCGTGGACAATCGTATCGTAAATATGACGATAATTATAGCAAAACGATCGCTAAATCGAGACAAACGCCTAATTGGGGCGAAGATGTGGGCATTTATGACCAAAATGGCGATACGAAACGTGTGGTCAGTTTGAGTGAACTGAGAAACTACTTTGAATTACGTCTGAAAGCTAGCAATGGATTTAAGTTTTATTTCTCGTTAATTGATTCGCGTTATCCGCGTTTGTTTAAGATATCAGTAAACGGTATATCATTTTCCATATAAAACTTATCGTTTATTTATTATCAAAAGTTCAAAACGAATGTAAATATAAATATAAATTGGTTTAGGATCAGAACGATGGCGTATGAGATACAACATCTTTGCTGATGGAATGTTCGGGAAATGCGACGAACAGTTGATTCTACACGTGGGAGAAGTGATGATCTATTTCGATGTGACCAAAACGTATTTCTACCCGTATTACGTCAACTGTTCGTTTTACGGCAACTTATGTCCCATTAATCGAGAATTTCATAGCAAGAATTTTAGTCGAATGATGTCTACCATTAAATACGTGCTTACATCCAATAATATTCTTCAGCTAAAGTTTCCGATGAAAGAAACAAAGTTCCGAAATCGCAATCAACTCTACCACGAGTTCGCGAAAAATCAGAACGAATTGATTAACGCGACAATCAATATGTGCGCCAATACTCTATTGACTGGAAAGCGTTTTATCATTAATTCTTCGGCCAAACGTGTTCAATATGGCAGTAATGATCGCAAACTTGACATAATAGATAAGCGAATGCGTGCCAATAAAACTTTTAATAAAACGGACATTTATCGTAACAGTAGAAGCGATGCATACGACAACAGCTCTTACTATCAAACACGAACTTATCAAAAGTACGGAAAATATCGATATTCCGATGATGAGAGAAAAAATTATCGGATTAATAGCGGATATTTGGCACGACATGACCCGAATAACGAATATGATCGCAACCAAAAATATGGCAAACAAGAGATGAGTTTGAATCATCGCAATCTTAAGCACAAACCGCTATCGTTTAATGATCAGAAAAAAGCTGATAATCAAGAAACGAGAAATCGTTGGAAAACTTATGGCTTTTCTAACGATTCGAGCAAATATGGCATAAATGCTTACAAAAATAATTTAATGCCAAACAATAGATTAACGTATCGCTAAAGTTTATGATATATTCTTACAATATTTTTTTCGTTTGTATTATTATATAAAAATATTCTCAAAATTGTAAATTATTAGTTTATTTAAAATGAATAAAATAAATTTATTATTATAATTATCTCATCAATTTTATTCAAATTAAGATTTATAATGAACAAGAATAGGATGTTTATTAAACATTGTTTAGCGTGTTTAATAGGACTAGTAATGGTTTAGCATTAATTGGATTTAAATGAATATAATTATCAATAATTTTGGATTTTTTCGATAAGACCATAGATTTCACAAACTATTTAATTTCTAGCATTTAAAGAGTTTAATTCCGAAATATTTCCACTAAAATTTAAACGGAATTCTGTCATTTATTTAGTTAAAATTTCGGACTAGAAATAAAAAATAAAAAACTCCTCTTTCTAAAGGCATTGTTTACAAAAATATTATTTAAAAATTTAAATGCCTTTTTAACAATGAAAAAGGTGTAAAGAATTTTCTGAGACAAGAATGTTAAAGAAATTTATTTTTATTTTGAACAAAGAATTTTTGTCTTAAAACATTTTAAAAAATTTAAAAAATATTAATAGTCAAATTTAGTTTAATGTTATTAGAGTAAATATTTAACTATAAAAATACGGGAAGTAAATAAAATATGCATTAAAAACTTAAAAATATATAATGCAATATCTAAATTATTTGTTCAATACTATTAATCTTTTAAACTTTTAAAATTAGTCCGATATTACTTAAGCTTTTCCTTAGTTTTTAGTCTGAAAAAGTTTTGTTTCGGTTAAAAAATAAACCAAGAATAAAAATATTATTCAAAGAATTGTGAAAACAATATTGGGATAGGTTAAATTTTTAATAGAACTATAAGATAATATTCAAAATTAACCAAAGATTTCTAAATTAATTTTAGTAAAAAAATCAAGTAAAATTATAAAATTTAAATAGTGATGAGAATCAGCTCCAAAACCTGAGCTGTAGCTGAGCTGAGAGCTGAGCTGATTTATTATTCAGCTCCGATTTGTCAGAGCTGAGCTGGAGTTTGTTGAAGCTGAGCTGAGCTGATGAGCTGGAATTTTTAAAAAATAGATTTTTTATGTTTTATTTTAATTAGAAGTTAATTATTTTACAAATCTTTAATCAATCATTATTATGAAAAAAACTTATCATCGAATTTAAACACATTAAGCTTGTTATAGAGTCGTCGATAATCTATTTCTTTTTTGTGTAATAATTATCCATGCTTTCGAAAAAACTTGTTTACTTCACACTAATTAAAATTACCGTTATGGACTGGCCGCCTGGTTCCCACGACATAAATCCAATTGATATCTTATGGACGATCATCAAACAAAATTTAGAAACATTTATTTGCGAAAAATTAGGATTATTTAAAGAAAATATAGAATAAATATGGGAAAATACTTCTCACGAACTTTTAGAATTTTTAATTACATGCCTAAGGGTCTAGAGAAATGTTTTGCTGCTAAAGGCGAGACTATTCACATCTAAATTTTTTATAAGTTTTAAAAAAACAGATACTCACAATAATATTAAAAAATTCTAACTATTAATTTTAGAAATTTTTTGTAATTAATTAAAATGTGAGCTCAAAGTTCTATAACGCATATCGTATGATGAAAATGAACTTTAGTATTTGACATATGATTATAACTTAATAATAAAAGAGTTCATTAAAGACTTCGACATTAATGAAAGTTATTCGAAAGTGTAAGTTATTTACAGAGTAATTTATTAAATTACATGTTAAATAAAAGGGTGAATATTGATAATATATTAATTGATGACAAATTTATTTTAAGCGATGAAAATAATATATAAATAATATTTTCATACAAATAAAACATTTAAGTATTTATAATTTTACCGAAATATTATTGCATTGCTTGAAACATTACAGTGGAATAATTACTTCGAAACTTGGAATCACTTTCTCTCGAACACAATTGCTTTAGTCATGACATAAATGAAGATTTATTAACAACAAAAATACAATTATGTCCTATACTTTAATCAATTAAATCAACTAAAAATATTAATTCAGACATTGATCGGTGTATTGAGACAAATATAGATTTTGGGGAACTATTAAAAAGAAAATCGTTCCATAGAATAATCGATCAAATATTTATAACATTTACCGATCGTTTTAAACTTCAATTAAATTCATTCAGTGTTGAATGTTTAAATCAACTAGATTTGAATATAGCTTTAAATTTGGCAATATTTGAAAATATTGAATATCTTTGTTGTAATTTTTATGATCAGAACAATGACAATAACTGTATTGAGTTATTAAAACAAAAATTTATTTGAAATTTTTACGTTTAAAAGTATTACATATTATTAGCTTAAGTTTTCCAATAAATACTCCATTTATTTAATCCATTCTAATTTTATAAATCAAAATCAGATTCTGTCCAAAATTAATCATTAATTTTAAATCTTTAAAAAATTGCGTTCATTTAACTGATTTGGCATTATATTCGAATTATATTAATGGAATTGTTTTCATAAATATACATATTTATTTGCCAAAATTAAAGTCCTTTCATATTATTATAGACTTTCATGAATATAAGCTTACAAACAATGGATTTTTAGTTAATATATACTGAAACATTTAGAAAATAAGCAAAACTTGTTTGAAATGAAAATTCGTAGTTATGATTGAAATAATTTGGATTATAATAATCTTATTGATACAGATAATGTCATATCATTTATTTATAAATGTTTAAGTATTAAAAGAATCAACATTTATTAAAATATCCAAAAATACTTAGACTATATGTATATATAAATGACGGAAATATCAATCATGGATATTGTGTACTAAAAACGCATTTATAGAAAAAAGATAATTTGAATTTTTTATTTTTCACTACAATACTTACACTATTTTGATATTGTAGAACTTAATCCAGACATTGAAAGGATATCTATTTCCACCAAATCTGTCACCAAAAAAAAATCCTTTTCATAGACAGATTTTTCGTTGATATATAGAATTTGCTATATATTTTCTCACATGTACATCGATAACCGATATACACAATATATAAAATCCAGGAAATTGTCATAATATCTATGACTAATAAATGAGTCACCAAAAATTTACGGACTTTGAATATATTTAATTTTTTCTATACATCAACTTACGATTATGATCTACAAATATATAAAATCTAGCCATGGATAGGATATGTGTGACCACTAAATCAGTCACCAAAATATTTTGCACAGTCTCTCTGTCTCTTAGGGTAATATGTCGGCCGCGCAACTTAAATCCGCTCAAGACTTGCTGATAGGGAAGAGGAGGATACAACAAATCCTAAAATCGTCCCTAAACCTCAAGTATTTGAAGCGTAAGTCGTGCCCAAAATTAATCAAATTATACATCGCAACAAAACTTCAGTGGTCTATTCGTGATCATACTTTTGGTGAAAAATGGCGAAATGTTATCATTATCGATGAGAAAAAGTTTAATTTGGATGGTCCAGATGGGTGTCAGTACTATTGGCATGACATCTGAATGGAACCGCAATATTTTTCTCGTAACGCTATGGGTAGTGGTTCGGAAATAATCTGAGCGGGGTTAGTATATAATGGTAGGACCGAATTAATATTCCTATCTGGTCGACAAAAGTCCCAAGATTACGTAAAAGTACTTGAGTCCACACTTTTACGGTTTGGCGAAAGACTTTGTGGACCAGACTGGATATTTCAGCAGAACAACGCTTCGATATACGCGTCCTGTACACCCGCGATTGGTTTTCGACCAAGAATATTGGGGTTTTGGACTGGCCTGCCAAAAGTCCAGACCTAATCCCGATCGAAAACCTTTGGGGGTCACTGGTCCGTCTGGTCTATGCCAATGGTAAGCAATTTAATTCTTTTGCGGAATTACGATCGGCGATTCTTGAATGTTATGAAAAAATTCCGGAAACCGAATTAAAAAGCTTAGTGGACTCAATGAGCAACCGTTTGGCTAAAGTCCTGATGAAAAATAGCAAATTCACGGGCTATTAGCGGCCAAAATTGGATTTACTTTGAAAATTCGTTAAATTATTTCGCAGTAAAAATATAGATTTTTACCGAAATTAGCGCTTTTGTTAAATTAAATTTTTTTATTTTTACATATTCTTGTTTGTCAGCATAAATAGAACAAACAATAAAATTTTTATCAATTTATGTAAACGAATAAACTATTTATTTCAAATAAACATATATTCGTTAATTTAATTCGTGAGCCGTATGTAGACCGTTTTTATATTTAACGTACGAACAGACTAGAGTGCGAAATCACCAAAATATTAAGGCCCGAACCCGATGTAGACCCGCCAGGCATAGGCCCGAGCCCGACAAAAGCCCGACAATTTTAAATTAAGAAAGCCCGATCGGCCCGATTTTCGATCGAAATATTTAAGTAGCAATAACAAATAATAATATATATGAATTATTCCATAAAACCAATTAATGTAGTAAATAGAGAATATTTAAGCATTAAAATAAACTGTTTTCTGAAGTGAAATAAATAAATTTCACAACAAAATTTTACAATTTTTGTAATATTATACAAAATATTTGAAATAATGTTCTAAATCGGGCCTTAAATTTTTTAACCTAATGCCCGGCCGGATATGATTTTCTAAACTTGAGGCCCGAGCCCGACAAAGCCTGACAATTTTTGTTAGGGGCCCGCTGGGGCCCGAAAAATCGGGGGCCCGTTTCGCACTCTAGAACAGACATGTCAAATCCAATAGCTCCTTTAGTTTAATCTTAGAATTTGAATTGAAATTTTTTGAATTTTTGACAATTAATTCAATGGTTACAAAATCTCATCAGTTTTGATGGTAAATTTTCAGAATATAGTTCTTAATCATTATAAATTTTTATTTTTTAACACGATTTTTTGTAAACACTTAAATATGCATAATGGTATAAAAATATGTACCTTACTGCTCTGCTTTTTGATTTTGACTCTTTTGAAAAACGCAAACAGAGTAATTACTTACATCTCAACTTTTCACTAGAGGGAGGGTGTGAATGTTAAACGTATTGAAATGCGTTAGCCTATCATAGTATGTCCGATAGTTTTTAATCTTACATATCAAACATAAAATACGCAATGAAATAATCTATTGACTTCTTCTGCCACCAGTTTGCCATTCTTGAACCACTAAACCGATTTGCTTAAGACTTTTTCTAATCGATTCTATTAATTAAGAGCTTTCCAACGATATATATATTGTTAACAATTCTAATTGGTTTAAATTTAATCTTGTTTAAATATAATATCTTTATTTAACATATTATTCTGTTATAACTATTGCATTTGAAATGTGAAATTGAATGCTTAAATGTTCGACACATATATAATTATCTAAACTTTAATTCTAAACCTAGTGATTCTGAAATTTAGTCAATTACCGATACCGTACCGTTACCGAAACCAAAAACTATCGTTACCGTTTCATTACCGCAAAATTTACCATTTTTTACTTCATTACCGTACCCGGAGCTAAAATCCAAATTCACTGTCGTACCGGTAATGAAAAAATATTTTCAATCACTATTTTAAAGCCCTGACTATTCATATTTTTTCTTTTCGATCAATCGTATACTAAAACTATATTTTATAAATTATTGACTAGTCTTTTAAACTTGTGCACATATATTTGGTTGACATTGGGAATCATAATTCTTAGAAGGCTAGTCTTTTCTCTTAAATGATTATAAAAATAAATTATAATTTATATCGGGTTTAACATCGTGTAATGTCGACTCACTAGTGGCCTCTCTTGTTATCATTCAAAGATTAATTTTTTTCGGAAAAGACAATCTAATTAGTGGAATGTAGAAATTTATTTTTTGAAAGTAATACTTTGAAGCAGCCGTATTTTAAAACTCAATGTAATTAAAATAAAAGCTCAATTATAAAACCCTTATCATTAGAAATTTTTATTCTTTACGCTTATTGTTGTTTCAGTTCTTAGAATGTTAATTGAATTGGAAATTATCCAGATTTAAAGACAGACAAAAAATATAAACTTATCATTAATGCAGACAAAATAATGTGATTTGAGATTTAAAATCCTTTAGAATTTCTCTCATTTCTATTTCAAATAAACTATTTTTTAGATTAAATAATGGAGTTGAGCAGAAATCCCAAATGTACTTTAACATGTAATGTGGCTCACATAACAGCACATTAAGCAAGTTACCAACCAAAATTCTTTTAAAATCTTTACTGTAGCGTTACAGTAGTAGATTG
>JAQGAW010000925.1:0-22836 GCA_034698025.1 Phthiracarus crinitus | reverse complement strand
AAAAATCCTTATCCGACAAAAGGAGAAAAAATAATGCTCGCAATTATTACAAAAATGACTTTAACTCAAGTTAGAATATTTTTTTAACTCAATGTGTTTCATTATATATTTCAATCAGATTCAAATAGACATAAAGTTAAGATCAGAAGTAAAGTTTATGACAAAATCACAAAATTAGTATTATTTGACAAATCTGTGGGTTTATTATGATGTTTATGTTTGTGAAATTTTTGCATCATTGAAATAAAGCTAAAAAAGATTGAATAAATTAAAAAATTTATTTAAGACTTGGAGAGTATAGAAAACTCGATATAATTGTGATATAATTGTTTAATTGCATGATAACGCAAGAGTTTGAGAAAATCGTTTCCATCCCACAAATTTTTAGTCTATTTCTATTCCCTGTCGTCCCACTTATTTTTTATTTATGTAATGATATTCTCTCCTGCTTCACAAGGGTATCATTTTCAATCTCAAATTGCTTGAAATTTTTACTAACTCTATAAGATTTTTTGTACTTAATGTTTAATTGGCATCAAGTTTGTTATTAGTTAAATCTTTAATGAGATATGATTAAGCATTGAAGCATACAAATAAAATTCTGTTACGACGTAAGAATGCTGTTCAATGTAAAATTATCGATTTATATCACTTTTAATAATAATTCTTACTTGAGAATAATTTTGGCAGTGGTAAATAGCAGTATTAAACAAAATAAATGGCAGTATCAGTACATTTATTGCTAATGTCTGAAAAAATTATTCTTAAAAACACTTATAATATTGTATGTTAAAACATTTACAGTGAACCTGAAATCTGATTTATTACATGAGGTCTTAAATGGATAAATAAATAGTTAGAAATTTTGAAGTTTTGCTTAATTATTGTTTCAAAAATTATTTTATTATACATTTTTTAAAGAATATGCTATGTTTGGTCAAATTGGTATTAAACAGTTATCAAATTTTGTTATCAAAACAACAATGATAACAAAATTTGCATTTATTTCTTAATAACTAGCAATTTTTATTGAAGTATTCAATGTTTGTTTATTTCAAATTGATTAAAACTTGATAATTATTTCAAATACTAAAAATATTAAATGCCAATAAAGTAATACAGGAATAAATAATATTTTTTCTTGAAATTTTTATTAAAATTTTTAATTTTAAACATATTTTATCGAAACTTTTTAAAACTCATTAATTATATTTTATGTTTTATAAAACTGTATCACAATTTAATACGAATAGGTCTCGACGTGGTTTGCAAACGCCAGAAGACGTCTGAAAAAAGAGAATAAAATGACTTGGGAACCAAGGAATAAATGCAATGACAAAGAAGACGAGGATATTAACAGCAGTGACGATGAAACGGAAAATAAACCGACAACTATTAGAGAAAGCGATCAAACGTCAAATATTTGTCATATGAATGCGTCAAATAAAGATCAGCAGTCAATAACGTCAACGACAACACATCTCAATGATTGCAACGAATCATTTAAAGGTAAAAATAGACTGAAAATAATATGATTAAATTATATTTAAAATCCGTTCATTTAATTAATACTAATATTCCCTTTAGTTTTAAAACATTGTATTTTTTAAAAATGGGTTTTTCATATTATTAATTGAATATAAGCTCTATTTTTCTAAAATAATATAATAATTATTTTGTTTGTTAACTGAATGATGATTTTTGACAAGAGAGAGATTCATGCAAATTAGTGCACGAAAAGAGTAGTACGAAGCAAGTGATAATAAGCGTGAAGAATAAGATTAGTTTATTACATAAAATTTAAATGACATAAAACTAAATGTATAAAAGGGAAAAGGAATCAAATTTCTAATGTTTGGGTTTACCACTAGTCATTTATTCTAATTACGAACTTACGAACTCTCTCTCTCCTATCGCTCTCTAACTATCTCTCACTCTAACTTTACTCTGACAGAGATTCAGTCAATACATTTACACGCTATAGTGAATACGCATTAAGTTCTTATGCGTTTTTGTAAAAGAAAGCATTAGTTTTTGCGAAAAGCACTCTCACATCAAAACTGTTTAAATGAGCCCAAACTAATGTACCGAAACATTAGTAAATGTTAAATTCTTAAATAGATTCTTCTTCGTACGAAATTAAAGAAAGCATTGGGGATAATAGCCATTCAGTGCATCATCATAATGGTCGTGACGCGAAACCTCTTTTATCACATCAAATAAATAACAATTCTCGCACACAGTTAGCCTCCATTCAGCATATTAAACGCGAATCTTCGGCTAATATGTTAGACAATGCTAACAATTTAGACAATATTGGCCAAAGGTATTGATATATCGCATTGTTTTTAATGATAGCGCAGAATACGCTTAATTATTCATTGCTATCGTATTTTAATGATTTAGACCTAAAATATGGTCATTAGCTCAAACTGCGACGTCTGAAAGTCCTCCATATAATGGCAAACTATCCACAGTTTCATGCAATGAATGGACATCAACGTTGCCATTAGGCTCTGATGGAGCGCTGACACAGCTATCAGAATACCCGCATCGAGACTGTCCACAGCCTTCACATCTATCGGCAAATAGCCTGAGAAAAGCGCCGATCGGATGGCCTGAAGATAATTGCGTAACAAACTGTAGTTCGCGATCATCGACAACAATGCAATTGTTTACTCACGAAAGTTTAGGTCACACGAGTTATTTGCATTCTCATAATGCAAAGCAATCGGTCAGCGGATCTTTTACGGCTAATTCGCACCATCACTCTCATCACTCTCATCACTCACATCACACTCATCACACATTTTCGCCCTCAATTCCTCATTTAGTTCATGGAAATCACGATTCATTTTCGCCATACAATAATGTGACCGCTAATAACGTTAGCATTCGACCAATTATTGATTCGCAGCAAACAACTAGTAATTTTTCATACATCAATGAGAATCGTGTGAGCAATGGCATCACAAACGGCTCAATTTCCAAATCAAATACATTCCTCTGTAAAGTGTTTCCTGAATATATATCTTCAGGTCCGGACGCGTTATCGCTGGCAGACAATAACAGCGAACGCGGAGGCAATGGCTCCACAATGAGCATCGAAGACTCTTCAATGTCGTCCTCTTCTTCTCCTAATCTCGATATTCATGCGAGCAATGGTGCAAAACAAACTATTGGATCGAATTCTGCTTCATTCTCAGCGTTTCGACCAATGCTGAAGAGGTAATACCCGTTTTAATTGACATCAATTTTGATATGATTAGTGAGCTTTCGTTTATAAAACCTATTATCATAAATTTACTGTTTATGACAATAAAATATTGGTGATAACTTTTTTGAGATTTTATTTTGTAAATATCGGTAGAGTTAGGAATAATGTATTAAAACTTTGTATGTTAAGATGAGATGCGTTTGTTTGCAATATAACTGATTACTACTTATGATCGTATTATTTATTTTTAGTTTAATTGTAGAAATTGTATATACATTTTGAATTGAATTGAATTATTTGTAATTAATGTTTTTATTTGTTTATCAATAAAATTTGCAGAAATAAGTTTCAACATTTAATAGAAACGATTTATTCAGTAATTTATAAAATTATAAAACGATTATATTATTATACCATATATTTAGTATATAATAGTTTATAATAAATTTATTTATACCATCTTTTATAAGTTTTAATAAATTATTTTAAAATTATACATATTTAAAAAATTGAAAGATAATTGTTATGGATATTAAATGTGTTGTTAAGCTGAAAAGTATACCGTAAAATGGAGCCATCGATGCGAAAGTTTGATGAGTATTAGCAGTGACTCGTATGTGTGTTTGAGAGTTGAGTAGAGTTCTATATACAGATTTGCTTATATGGTTGAATAAAATATACTACTTTATTGAATGGCGTATCAAATGCGATGCAATATCATGCAAATTAAGTGTTGTTAAGAGAGCACACATCAGTTTTGTTTAGCAAAGGAAATGACAATAAGAACAATATGCTCGCATATAAATAAGTTTGCGTTATGACATCAATATTTTGAATGCAAGAAAAGCGAAACCACTTGTTTTGGTTTAGTTAAACTTCATATTTTTCAGGCATTTCACTGAAAGATGAATGAATGCATCATTTGTGAGCTAATATTCAATTATTAATACGCTGCCAATCTTTATAACGCTTATGAAAAGAGTGCCTTCACTCACAGATGTGCATAGAAAAAGATATATCAGCGGCAATGGATAACTTAAACTTCCATTTAGACCACTCCTTATATTCTCTATTTTACTTTTATTTATAAAGAAGGACTATATTCGGATATTCGGTATGTATGGACTTTGGAAAAAAGTTTTCTTCTTTCGATATGCAGGGGTTCTCTATTCATGATTGTGTGTAAGGTCTGTATATGTGTTTGGTGTGTACGGTGTGTATGGTATGGGAGAATATTCGTAATGCTCTGTGTTATCCACACTTACTATACATTCAACTGTAATATAGATTGAGTTTGGTGCAGGTGGTGGTCATATAGCAGTTCAATTCTGTGGACAATACTCGTAAACCATTGAGATCTACTTAGAGAGTAAAGCTGTCCATCTATTGAGTAGGGATGCTATTGTACTGTTTTGCTGTTTCAAATATACCTCACATCTCAACTTGACATCTCAATGACTGACACTTTGGGTGGCATTTCTATGGCATTTGCGTCACTTTCGTAATACTAAATCAGACCCAAAAATAAGTAGTAAAAGTGTTTAATACATAAAAGTGTATTATTATTATTATTATTATTATTATGACACTTGAAATGTTTTAATTTAGTGTATCCATTTGACAATTTACAAGTTGCTCACTTTGTATGAAAACATTAATAACAGAGTAGAGAGTAGTGTAGTGTAGTATTTCTTATGAATCACCAAAATGTGTAGTATGTGTAGTGTAGTGCATAACTTTCACATGGCTTCTCATAGCATCTCATAGCGCGTGCCATCTTATATATAGCCATGTAATTCATTGTGGTTTAGTGAATATTATGTGCATCCTAGCGTTACTTTTATTGTATATTAGGCTATAACGTTAGCGTTGAAGGATAATGCCTACTGTTTGTTCCCAAACAGTAGGAGATCACACAACTTCAATATGGTTGTTGCAGCTCATGGCAATGTTAGTAAATGTTAGCCAATGTTTAGTGCCAACAGTGTGCTAGCATTGCCAACATTACGTCCTCATATTTCATTAAATGGGCGTTTGGCAGCTGACGCATCCATAACTTGCTAAAGCAAAAACACTTTCACAACGTGGGATAGGGATAGGGATAGTCAAACTTATTTAGCAATATCTCTCTCACTCTCTGAAAAACTTACTCACATTTTGATATGTGACAGTTATTAAAAGGCAATATAGCCAAAACTGGGAGAACATTACACATGAGAATGAGAGTGAGAGTGAGAGTAGTCTACACAAGTCTAACACTGACCCAGACGTACGCACTCATAAGCAATCATATGCACAACTCTAGCTAATTGTTACCACATTTCTCCCTTCCCTTCGATAATATTCTCATCATTAATGATGCATATATATTGTTAACTTTTTGGAATCTAAAAGTTATGATACACAGAGAGACGCGCACACACAGCTTATTGAGACCGATTGCTGAGTGGAACGGTATTACATTTCACATACACTCGTAATAATAGCTTTAATGCGTTTAGTGGCGTAATATAGTTTCATCATTTACTGAACTCGCATTATGTGACATTTTGATCTGATAAATACAATAAGATTGATCGACATTCTATTACCCTAAAGATAAAATATAGCAACTCATATATACCTCTGGTTCAGTCTAATGCAACGTTCATTCGCATCAACAGCGGTCTTACTCTCTTGGGTCCAAAATGCAAATACTAATACTAATTTTATATTGTGTCTGTCGTATACCCTTATTGCCCTCTGAAAGCATGCTTTCATGCACTGATACTGTTTATGACAAGTAAATAACTTATATTAATCAAATATCCAACTTATTTTGGTTGTGATACAAAATTGTTTTTAGATTAAGGATTCTTTAATGCGTTTTTATAGTTATATAGAAATTGATTGTTTTCGTAAATTTATTGAAATTTAAAGAATAAGAAAACAAAGATCAGTTCATAAATATAACAGTATTCTGCGTTATAGTTTCGGAAAAGGATAAGTGATAAATGAAATGTAGTCGTATGTCATTTTATAGCGATAACAACGTGTAACGATTCAAAATATGTCTAAACTAACATCAAATACAATGCAATGCATTCTTAGTTTTTTGTGTGTATGTGTGTGTGACTAGCATTAAGTAAAAAGAGGTGAGAATGTGAGAAACGCACATTTTGCTTGTTATCCGCCTTTATTTCTAAGTTAGCAAATGTTAGAAATAGTATCAACGACGACATTCAACACATGTCGACAGTTCTCAAAAATTACCCGAAACATGTAGGGAAAAAAACAAGCAAGAATATTACGGATGCCCTAACCTATAGTGAAAATCCATGTTAAGCCTGAAACCCACGAGAGCAGGGTTTGGATATGAGACAACATGTCCGTGTGAGTACATGTGAGTACATGTGAGTACGAGTGAGTGCGAGTGAGAACGAGAACACGAAAAGTACATTAACGCAACGAAACGCATTTAGAAATATATTGGGGGATACACTACTGTATTCAATGAGAGATGAAGCGAATAGAAGATTGCAATGCGTATACCAATAGCGATACCAATGCTGACGATGAACGCACGACTCAAGTGCCGCTGTATTCTAAATGTTCTTCGCTTATAGTGATTTCAGGCAACAACTTGTTTACTTACAAAACTCTCAAAAGGCCTTCCAGGCTAATCACTAGTCTAAAGACATGCAAGTCTTTCAATGTCTTTATCTTCTTGAGTGCTAAGCTTTTAATGACAAAACCGTGATTATAACCCATATTTTTAGAGTAAATCAAAATAAACTAAATAAACAATTTTTGTTTTTTATAGAATTTTATCCAAAAAAGTAAATGTCTAAAAGGCATATAAAGTGAGAACAAGTTTAGTTTGATTATTTGAGTTATATATCGTATACTTTTAGACTTCAAGAGTGTTTAAGTAAATGTCAGCGTAAGTGTAACTCTGATCAAATAAAAGCGAAGTGTCCAGCAGTTACTTAACTTTGACTCAACTGTAAATTAGCTTAATATATCTACGAAAGTAGAAAGTGATCTCTCTTTACTTTATTCCCGATGGGAATTTGATGGATACTGGTTAGCGAGAAATGATTGAGAGATGCGACCGAAAAAGCATCTCTAAACGATAGTAGTATTGTCTGCCGTATGAATGTTTTCTACCATCAACTACAGACCATCAGTTTAATTTTATCTCATTTTTTCTGGATAAAGTGACGAAATCAGGTGGGAGTAGTGTAGTAGCAGATCGGAAATATCGAAGTGACGCACTTATTCGGTGATGTGAAGGCTAACTAATAGGTCACAAATGCCACCTTATAAATGGATATGTGACCACTGGGATGTAAAGTGCATTTCTATCCTGTCATTCAAATCCAATCTTAGATAAATATAATCGAAAAGTCTTTTTTTAACTCCACTTAACAACGTTACAAAAAGTTTACTTTAGCGAACATATCCTATTTATGCGATCTCAGCCTTAAGGCATTTTCCGGATAAAATTTTGCGATGACTATTTGACTTTCCATATTCAATGAAATTGTTAACTAGTTATAAGCAGGAAAAAAGTTTTATCCGTATGAATAGTATGAATAGTCTTGAGAGTAGACTGGATCGCATCCATAATGCTTAATCAAAATTTAGCGGTTTCCCTCATTCATTCCCCTTTAATGGATTTGGGGCGGGATTAGCGTTCAAAAGCACTCACTTTTGGTCGTGTGGCAAAAGGCATCCGTTTTATGCTAAAATCAATATAGAAAGCATATATATTCTCACCATAAACACATTTCGGTGACCAAACTTCCCATCAATTTCATTCCCATTCATTCCAGTCAACTCTCGTTCCCTTTATTCTCGTCAACACTAGTTATCATTTAGCAAATACTCTTTCTATTCATTCCTGAAAACTTGTCATTTATATAAATACATTAAGCAATTGAAATCATCTGAAATAACAGATGAATCATTTGTTCACAGATTATACGAAGAATAGAATTGAATAGGTTTACACTTCCCAAAACTTATCTTTTAATAAGATTTGTAATCATAACCATGTTATCGCAACAGGAAATGTTTACTAACTTCAAACACAAAAAATCAAATTAATATAAGCATGTTTTCGAGAGCAAAAAAAATCTTTTTATTTGTTATTTAATCATAATTTATTGTCACTCTAGAGATATATAATGCTCTGTTAAGAATCACATGGAGCGTAACTTTTACAAATAAATCTAAAAGAAAAACTAGTTTTTGTTATTTGAAAAATTTTCTAATTAATAATATTACAATTTTAGTGATATTTCGCGGCAAATTAATTAACTATGTTTTCATTTATTATTAAATTTCTACCCAATTTTAAAGCTATAGCTTAGTGAGAGCAGTTTTTGCCAAAAAGTATGGAAAATTTGCGTCAATGAATGAATTCTAAATAAATCTTAATTCAAACTCTTTAAAGCATACTTTCGTGCAAAACATCGTGATATACCGTTTATATTTTTAATATGCATATTGTATTTGAAATGCTTCACGTTATGATTAAAGTATCATTAAAATTCAAATTTACTATAATTTTGTAAAATAATTTTTAGAAAAATATTTATTAAACTACTAGCTTTTATTTATACAAAATAAATTAAGTTTTAAATAAAATAGTGACTATAAAACAATTTAAATATTTATTGGTATTTGTTTTTATATAGATTTAATAAATATGTTAATTTGGCAAAAAGAATATTAGTCTATTTGTAGATTTATATTTTAATGATAGAATATTACTGTGAAAAGTTTGTTTGTTTAAATGAAGTAAAATTTTTCCAAAAAATAAAGACTAATTTTTTAAATATATTTTATAAAACTATTTTATAAATATTTTATTTAATTTTGATCCGAGTTTTAATGGTTATGCTAAATTTCAAAATTTATCGTATTGTTTTGTTTATACTAAAAAAGTATGCATATATTCATAATACTTTATGAAACACGTATAATACTGTAATTAATACTGTACTTGTTATGTCACTTAAAGTTTTATTTATATGTGTATATTATTAATTAATACTTTAATAAAAATTATATTTATAGAAAACCATTTACTAAAACATACTGCTAGAGATTCAATTTTTGTGAACTGAGTTTAGAGTATTGTGAAATAGAGTACGTTATTGTGAAAATAAATAGTAAGATAAGATGAGATGAGAATTGAATGTAAAATAGATAAAAATCAAAACTAAAATGTGTGAATAAAAATGACAAGTTTGAGCATTACCCAGACTAGTTTAGACCAAAATTTTATTTAAAACTTAGCATTTTCTTAGCACTTGAATTTTATAATTATTGTTGAAAATTTACAAATTAAACTTAAAATATATATAAAAATAAATTGTTAATTAATTATAGAACATATTCGCATCTTATGTTTTAGAGTTAAGATGGCGTTTAGAGACTCAGAGCCTCTGGAGCATGAGGTTTGGACTCGGGCTAATTTTCTAATTTGAAAGATATGCTCAGGCTTGAGACTCATATTTTCTAGCCTGAACCTGAGGTTCGAGACTCGGATTCCGCTTAAGAGAGCCTTAGAGCCTCTTTATAGAGGTTCGAGGGGTTCTTTGCAATTTATTTTTAATGTTATTTCTCTTTATTTATTTTTTTATATTTTAAAAGTTGCCAAAACATATATATATTTTCATCACAAAAGTTCTATTGTGTCATTTAATATTAAATAGAATATTTTTTTATCTTAAAAAATTCAAAGAGGCTCTGAGGCTCAGGCTAAAACTCGGGCTCAAGGATGACTCAGGTTCAGACTCAGGCTCAAACTTTAATTGAGGCTCCAGGTTCAGGTTTTCAAATGGAGGCTCAGGTTCTGGCTGGAGCCTCTGGAACCCGAGCTTCTCCATCACTAATCGCATCAAATGTCAAACTATGAGCGACCAATAGAACACATGTAAATATACAGTATATAACATAATCAAAATTACTGTTACAAATCTTATTTTGATGAAAAATTTAATTTATTTTAACTAAAAATACTATAAAAATTTAATTTAATTTGATTAATGTTTTATTTTTTCGCTTTTGGGTTAATTATTTGACATAATTTAAAACAAGTAATTTTTGAAAGATTGCAAAAAGGGATAACAGTACAACAAAATGAGAAAATGTTACTAATTTTTATTAAATCTAGTTTAAAAATATAGCGTAGTATTTTAAGCATTTAATTGACATTTATTTAAAAAATATGAAATTATAAACATATAGCTAAAAATATAGGTTCAAAAACTAGTGGATATTTTGATAAAAAAATAGGAGAAAACTGGGCAAATAGTGTAAATATAATGAAATAGTAACCATTGAAAGTCAGTGATTGCAGCTGTGCAGTACATTGGAGAACATTGCTCAACATTGCACACTACACTGTACATTGCAGTACATTATTATTTAAAGCACCTTTAGCTTTTGGTTTAGCTTTTACATTCTACAACATTCTATGTGTATCTGCATTGCATTGAATAAAGTTCTAAAGCTTCAAATATTGGCAATAAGATTAGGATCTGTTTAAGATTTGCACCATCACTATATGGTAGTGATGTTTCTGTTGTTGGTGTTACAAATATCTGACAGCTTTCAGAGTTTGAGCAGAAAAGCTTGCGAGCGCTCTTTTTCCATGTTTGACAAACTTTCACATAAAAGGCTACACGATGTATGATTTGCTTTTTACATGGGAAAATCAATGAACCCATTCTGATTCTTAAGCAGGATAAGGGGCCTCTATAATGCTACCAATGCTACACTATATTATGCTTTTTATTTTTGTATACATATATTAGAGACAATCATTTGGAACCATTTCAAGTCGATATCTCCAACGAATAATAAGCACGTATTAGAGCTGCAAAAAGGTTCGTATATTTCGCTTTACGAGCGTATTGTTATTACTGTTTTGATAAAGAATTTACAGAAAAGTCTCTTTTCTCTCTCTTTTTTCATATTAGCTGCCACTGGCTCTATGAGTGTCACATATATGGCAAAATACAATCGCGAATCACAAATAGAGAAAATAGAAAATACACATGTGTCTAACAAAAGGACAATAAAGTGACACAAAGAGACCAATGTCTGTGTAAACTTTTCTCCCCGAACTAACATGCAAAAAGTTATTACATGCCTGTCAATCATTATGTAGACATTTTTGTTGCCAAAAATCTGACAAAACTTTACAATATATGCAGATCTCTCTCTCTCGCTCTCTCGCTCTCCACAAAACACTCTTTTTTTCTTATTCGTACTACAAATTGTTTTCTAATAGAATGTAGTAAAGTAATACTAAATCAAATTTCTAAATCTTTCTTTATTTTGTTTGAACAAAACTATGTATAAAGCGTTATCGCAGTTTTTCCTCTTGACATTTCAGGACAAATCTAAGCAATTTATTATTTGGAATAATGCGCTTCTCTCTCAAAAATTTCAGGTGTAAAGCCATACAAAAATAAGATATGCTTTCGAATATTTCGTATAAATAAACATTTTTCCAAAAATATTTTGTAAAGTTAAAAGCTATCATTAACTAAATACATATACAGCATGTTTATATATTTATAACTCATAATCAAAAGCATTTAAGCCAAACAGTAAACAAAACCAAAAAAATCTGTAAAAGTTATGTTTATTTGATGCTTTTGCTCGGAAAAAGTTATCACTTAACAGGAATGGGTGGCCATGCGTTTTAACTGTCAATCTATTTACGGTCCATGGAATCACTGATATGAACACCTGAGCGCACCTCAACTGATTTGTTGATGCGATTCCCTAGTATTTTACTCATGAATGCGTGAGCTTTTCAAAAACTCACAATTGACTCTATAATACTTTAAACAGTAGTTTTATCTAATGATTGGGCGTTTAATTTTTATTCACTTGAAAAAAATCACTAAATTAAGCTTAAAAACTGGCTTTTATTGATAAAAATTCTAAAAGCAGATCTAAAATGATTACTACTTTTAGGATCTGTCATATGTTTATGTCTGATAAAGAGTACGATTTTATAATAACAAATGTTTAAAAAAAACTAAGATTGTTTTGCTTATTATATAATTAACCGAAATATGATGTAATTCTTATTATTAATATTAATATATGAAAATATGAAACTTAAAAATATGAAAAATATATATGTTTAGCTTAATTATTATAGTGTACAATAAATAGTGTACAATAATATGTAATAATAAAATTGGTTTTAATGCCAATTAATTTTACAAGTATCAATCATACAATTATCTATTATATTCAAACTAATTATAAACTCGCAATACTATATAAAGTATTTTCATTGTAAATTATGCTTATATTTTCAAAGTAGTATTGAGTTATTTTGCCGATTTGTACCAATTAAACATGTTTTATAAATATGTTTAATGTTAATTTTTAATGTATTAAATCGATGGCATCCGCTTATCATAACGTGGATCCGCTTTTTTCGATCCATTTTTTAATTCTGAACACTAGAATTAAAAAATCATAATTTTAATAAACGAAATATTGGTTAACCAATTTATTTAATATTAATTTAATATAATGTTCAGTTTTGTGAATTAATAAGTTTAGTAAATTATTTTTAATTTAAAGAGTGAATCGATCATTGAAGGCAAGCACAGAATAAAATATATTTGAGTTGATACTGTATTTGAATTGATGTTTCGACTTATACAGTATTGTCAAAAAAGAAATGAAAAACTTGTCGAATGTTGTACTCATTTATTAAAAAAATAATGTTTAAAAAAGGTTCGCAATTCTGAAGTATAGTTTATGAAATAAGCAATGTTTGATGATTATCTTAATCCGTTGTTGAAACAATCTTAGCAAATGTCAAAAAAGATTGTAAACATTTTGATGAACATTATTCCCATGGTTTACATGTTAGCCATAATATTAACCATATAAATGGAAGTAAATAATATATACCGCTGAGACTGGAAGACTTGTCATTGTTCACACTCCGTTAGATATTGCTAGCCATAAGTTAACGGCATTCTTCCGATTCTTAATGCTAGTCATTCAATGTAATGTTCACTGTTGGGCATCGCTTGCATCGAATGCTTGCTCAGCTATGGAACACTGAATCTATGATCAAATACATACTTTTTTCGAATAACGTGTTAACCAGTTTTGCAAATTTGCGATCACATCGTTAACGCTTTCATTAGAAGTTATTAAATATACTGTGATTTGTAAGTGATTTCAAGACATAAGTCTTCTGAAATTAGAAATTAATAAATATATACAGCAATATTAGCGACAATATTATTAATGTTTGTGTTATTCATTAGATTTAATTGTACTCAGAAAACCAAAACATAATGAATTTATTTGCGCTAAACTGTTAAGCTATTATAGCTGTGTATGTGTGTGTATATATAGGATCAAAAATAATATGTTACGCAAAACTAGAACATAAAAACTAATTCATGAGTAATTTCCCAAAAGAGAAAATCAGTATAAGTTTAGTATGCGATCAATAACGATGCTGTTATGCTGTTATGCTGTTATACTGTTGTGCGCGTTTGTGCTAATAATATAAAAGAATTTGTCTCCGCGAATAACAACCGTTTTCATTAAGCAGCGAACATGTATCGCAAATTATCCTATTCTCCAACTTATCCTATAGTCCTATATTATTAGCAATTTATGCGCCAAACAAAATCGAGTCCTAATGATAAACAATTGAATCAAAATCTTTTCCAAAATAGGATCTGAATGTTAGAAAAGTTACGAATCGATACTGATTTTTAAAATCATTTTTTATATTCGAGTTATAAATAGAATGTTTTAGTAGTTGTAAATTTTCTTATAAATAATTTTAATGTAATGAAGAATTAAGACAATTAAGTGGATATTTTTATAACTTAATAATTCTGTAAATGTTAACAATATTAATATAGTATCTGTTTATCATATTTTTTGCTCAATTTATAAGATGATATTTTTTCTATTAAAGATAAAATGATATTTTTGCTATTAAATGATATGGTTTCCTTAAACAGAAAATTTGTCTATTAAATCTGATGAGTAAGGATAGGATTTTCCTGGAAAATCACATAGTTTTTCTTTGATCATATAACCGAGAAATTAATATATTAACATACAGAGTGTCCCATCCAGTTGTCTCATTTCTTACAGTCGTTCGTTCAAACAAAATACTGTATACAGAGCGCAGTAAAATATTTTAAGTTAAAGCATATGTAAAATGTAAACAAAATTTACATAGTATGGTTAGGTTAGTATTTTCCAGGACTAAAAAGTGCTTAAAACGGAAGGGAACCGGGAATAAAAATGGTAATAAAAGCGGGAATAGATCAAGGAAAAAGGTTTTCAATTTTTAAGTACAAAATATTTTTTGAACTAAATATTTTTCTAAAAAAAGCAAATCTTTACAATATTTATAAACATCTTCTTAAAACTAAAGTAATTGGATCATTTTGCATCGAATTTTAAAACTTATTAAATACTATTAAATTCTATTTTTAACTATTTTTATTCTTACTTTAAAAATATATTTAGCTTGACAAATATTTTGTGCAAGAAAAGAATAAATATTTTTTAAAAATTATTTTCAATTATAATAGAAAGATAATTTTAAAATGTTTTTAATAAATATTTTTAAAGGTAGTCTCCAATTTTTACGACTTTTTAGTCCCTGAAAACTCTATCCGTTCTGACGAGGTTTTGCTACCCCTCCATCAAAAATATTTTTTCATTACTATAGAAAGTTTCTAAAAATTAATTTTAAAATATTTTTAAATTTCTCAATAAAAGTCAGTTTATAATATTGCTAAAATAAAGAAAAAGTGAATAAATTTTAAAAGTTATGTAATTAATAAAAATTATAAATGCTTTTTATAAATGCTATTTCGGTCAAGTATTTATGCTATTTATAGCGCTATTTTATAAGCTAGAAATGCTAAAATATTGATTGTCTAATGATAACTAAGGACAACAGAATTCGGGTTCGCCCGAATCGCGATAGTTTATATTATCTCCCGGGAAACTTATAAATACAGATTATATGATAAATTAAGTAAATTAAACACAATAAATTTTGCCCGAATCCCCCGAATTTGAACTTTTTGCCCGATTTGCTAGAAAAGCCCGAAATGGTCAAAATTTAAAATTTTACCTTCAAATCCGATGTGTTTTTGAGACCCCTAAATTTTTACTCAAAAGTTCAAAAATATTATCTTTCGAATCCGAAGAGTTTTTAAAGGGCCACTTTTCCAGGAACAACAATTTTTCAAAAAATAGTTTTGAACTATTTTGTTTAATATAGTTATAAATATAACTTATACATAGCCCGAATTCTCCCCGAAAATACTCTTTTTTATGCCCGAATCCCTCCCGATTTCGTTAGTTTTTTACCCCGAATTTTGTTGTCTTTAATGATAACTCATGTTATCTACTTATAAAGTTTAGAATTTTTTAAACGAATGTTTTTGTTTTAATAATTGTTAAGCCGAAAGTTTGAGCGTTCATTGCTAAATAATGAAATTTGAATTTGAGCACAAATGTGTTGAAATGGACGCTAACTAAAGCAGGAGATAAGCATTTTTACGGTTAACTTTTAACTAATTTAGTTAACCGTCAAAATTTAAGTTAAAGGTTAAAAGATAAATATTACTGATAAGGTTAATTTAAAAGTTATAGCTTTTTTAAAGGTTAAAACTAAATTATTTAGAAAATAATTTTTATTTAATTTATTCAAAAAACTTCTCACTTTACTTTTCAAGCTTAATTTCAAAATTTCTTTAGAATAATTGTCATAAAATTTAGAGGTTATGTGGCCTAAACTAATACTAAGCTGATAAGCTTAGCTTTAAACTAAATTAAATTAATATTCTTACTTGAGAATAATTGCTGGCAGTTTTAAACTTTTAAAAGTTTCAAATAATAGGCAGTATCAGTACACTTATTCTAAAACATTCTATAAATTAAACTACAATATATTATTCAGTCTATGAAAAAATATAATACACTAAGATTAGGCCTAAATTTCTCATCTCTAACTTTTTAAGCGCATTCATACTCAACATATAAACTTTAAACGTTGTGGTTTCAAGTTTTATGGAAACTACCAAATCATCATAATTAATAGGGATTTAAAAATCGTTAACTAACGATTAAATTTTTCACCTGAATTACTTAATTCGAACCATACCTTATGTAATAATAACCAATGAAAATATTAAATAAACTAAAATTTTTCTAACGATTCTAACGAAATTAACGATTTTTGATATAACAAACGATTCTACTAATATCTAACGATTTGAAGAAAATTAAAAGATATAAAGATGGTTAAATAATATATCATCTCAATTTTTTTAAACTCATTATTAGAATTAAAATAAAATTTTACTTAAAATAATAGTTATAATATTCCATCATTTCTGTTTATTAAGACTCATTTAATCAGTTTTATTTAAAAAATCCTTTTTTGTTGTGTAATATTCAAGCTAATTAATACAAATTGTATTATTTAAATAACTAAAAATAATTAATATAATAAATAAGACTTAAATATTTCTAACGAATTTTTCTAACGATTTTGGGACTTAATCCTAACGATTAATTAACGATTTGGCACTAGTTTTTTCTAACGATTTTTAAATCCCTAATAATTAATCTATAAGACTATCCAATAAATATAATATCTGATCACTGATCACAAAACATTTTTCACTAATGCTTCTTAATTCAGAAATAACTATGAAAAGTCTTCACATTATTAAATACATTATTTAGAAATAGTTTTTTTTGTAATTCGAAAAATAATTTTTAATATTTATTTAATTTAATATTCTTAATGAAAATATAAAAGAAATATAGTTTTTAAAATCGATATACAGTTAGCGTTATTATAAAACATCGTATATTTACAAAACTCGATTAATATATATATATCCATAAAACTATAACAATTAATTACACAAATAATTATAATAATTTATTAAATCATTTATTGGGTTCCATTAGGTATCGATACGTAATGAGCTTTGAAGAACTGTTCCATACGATTGAGCGCGTCTTCGAACAAATTAGTTGGTACTGTCAACACAATACGCATATATCCCGGATAATTAAAACAAGTTCCGGGCAAACAAAATACTGACTCCTCTGATACCAGTTTCTCGACTAAATTAAGATCAGACGTAAATTGAGGAAAAAATTCTAAATTCAATTTAACCATTATATACATGGCTCCAGAAGGCATAATCGGCTGAACGCCAGCAATACGTTGGAATGTTTTAAATGCCAGCAATGCGTTACTCTATTAAAGCTACAGCTATTATGTGATAAATTCAAAAATATCAATAAAAAATTATTTTTAATTACTTGTATAAAACTGATAGTATCGTTAAAATATGATTTTGGAGTGTCTTTCAAAATTCGAGGCAAAGCTCCCTGAATGATACTATTGGGTCCAATAAGCCTCTGTGCCAACGCATTCAAACCGTTACGAATCTAAACAATTAATCAATAAATCATTGATCAATGTCGCAAAAAAATTAATTAGTAAACCTCAGATCCAAATCTAGATTGTCTATCATGAATTAAAATCCATCCTAATCTCCAACCGGGAATAAGAAATCTAATGAATATTGGAAAAGATTATATTTAGATTTTCTGTATAATAGTTCACAAATATAAATGAATATTTATAATTAAAAGATTATTAACTTTTTAGTAGTTCCACCACAAGCAAGAATGGGAACATCATTCGTAAGCGACGCTATAGGATAAAAATGATTGCCAGGAAAAACTAAATCCTCATATATTTCGTCAGCAATAATCGGCACATAATTTTTCTCAGCGATTTGTAATATATCGAGAATGTGTTCTTTACTGAATACAGATCCGCAAGGATTCGATGGATTATTATATATAATGGCCGCAGTATTGCAGTCCAATTGCGAGTTTAAATCATTTAAATCGATTTCCCAATTTTTATTTGGCAACAGATTATAATATCTTATTTCTACTTCTAGAGTACCAGATAAAGTCTGATATAAAGGAAATCCAGGTCTTGGCACTAATAAACGCATTGAATTAATTATTTATTGAAATAAGTGGTAACAATCAAATCAAACAAACCTAAAATATTAGAACCTGGAACTGATAATACAGTAATACACAAATCAAGTGCGTGTGAACATCCACTTGCAAGTATCACATCCTAAACAAAATTTACTTAAATGTTAATAAAAGTATTTTTATTAATAAAACATTATACACTACAGTTATGGAAAAATATTCAACTTGAACTCGCATTCACATGAAAATGTCAGAATAATTTATTTTGTAAAATAAAACCTCTATGTATTTCATTTTCATTACAAAACAATAAGTTACAGATATTTCGATTCCATATCCTATTTTTTTGCAAAGCAAACTGAGCAAAATGGATGAAAGTAAAATTAAGAATTTTGGTTATAATTTAAAGCTAGATATTGATATTCAAGGCTAATATCAAATACTTAAAAACATGGTTAAAGTTTCGTGTTATAAAAGAAGTATTTACGGTATTAAGATTCAAGCTTTATTGAGCTGTTGAGTGCATGAGCACTAATCAATTACAAGTACAAGCATTCACTTTTTACTTTACCGTTAATATTGTAAAAGTTACTTTCATATGGTTAGAATTTACAACAAGCATTATAGATTTTTAATAAATTTGGAAGAATTTGAATAATAAGCAGTACATGTACCGTATTATTTCAACATCAATAGATTTGTTTACTTGTGTTCGCAAATGAAAATTTTAGATTAATGTCTTCACATATATGTCTCCGAAATATTTTACTCAGACTGTTTTCGAGGTTAAATTTTTATTTTAATTTTTAAAATTTAAGAAAAATAGCTGATAATATTACTAATAATAGAAGTTTGAAAGCTGAATAAGTTTTAATACCAGTTTAATCATTTTAATTAAAATGGCATTTAAATATTTTGTACAAAAGTTTGAAACTCAATTTCAATTCTCATGAATTTTGAGTTATCAAAAATAAAATTACTTAAATTTTTAATCATTAGTAAAACTAAGAAAGAACATTCATAATACGCTCACTTTGATTAAAATATTTAGTTAATTCAATAGACTAATCAAACTAATAAAAGTATCATATATCGCTATAATCCCTTAATAAATATAGACGTTCCTAAATACATACATACAAGCAGATAGACATTTCAAATCCAATGGTTGACTTTTTCAAACTGAACTTAAAACTTATGATAATATTCGGAAAATGAAAAACATGTTTGTATGTTTTCGATTTTTCTTAAAAAACATTTTATTAATGACTCATACCATACTCATAATTAATTGAATAATTTGTAACTGATGTTATTGAAAGTATTAATCATTTATTTTGGAAATAACTATGAAATTTCGTGGTGTGTTACAAATTTTATATAATTTCGCTAAAATAAAACGTTGTCTAATATAAAATTATACTTCCATACAAATTTTAAGGAATTTCTAATGGTTTATATTTGTGTAAAAATAAAATTTTTCGAATTCATTAATGGCATAATTGAACTTAAAATAACTGTTCATTACCAGAATTTTAAAAGCGATTTCGGGGAAAATTCTTTAGGGCACACACTCGTACTATAACTTAAAATATAAGTTTAATCTTTCGATAAATTAATTATCTACAAAATTTGTAAATATATTCGGTTCACGTTTATAGATGCTTGAAAATAGCCTTCGGGCAAATTAAAAAAATTTCTTTTTCGGATTCAGATCAGGAAAGAATATGAATCAATCTGTCCTTGTAGTTATAAGTTTGTACATTTAATATCTATTACGAGAAATTATTAAATAAAATTTCACAGACTTTGAAACAAATTCTTGAGAAATCATATTCAAAAAGTTTAAAATTAGTTCTTTAGAAGAGATTATATAATTTTAACGAAAGGTTTTATCAAAAAATTAACGATATGTAAATTTATTGTTCAAACATTATACTGTCCTTGGGTTTTAAGCTAACCTTCAATAATAAATTAAAACTTGCTTTCAATTATGTAATAAGAGTTGTGTTAAATCACTTACTTTCCAATCGACTTCAGCGCCTGGAAATGAACAGTATTCCGCAACTGCTTTACGCGCTTCTTCTGAACCCGCAGCGGGAAGATAACCATTATATTTATTTGATTGAATACTTTCGATCATAGCATCTATTATTTCTTTACATGGAACCAGATTACCAAAAACCGTTGGATCGCCTATCATATTGATTGAAATTATATTTTAAAAGATCAAACCCAATCTCCGAGACTTACCAATCGAAAGTGGTATTAACTGTTTTTCTGCGTTTGGCTCTAAATCTAATGTTTCCACAATTTTTCGAATAGGATTTACAGTAGATTTAGCGCCATTCGACACAACAACATTCCACGTTTCTCTTTTCGATTTGAATTTTGTGGATACAGATGTTGCCATAATTTTACTTAATCGAATTATTTTAACTATTCATATTAAATATTAATTCACAATTAATTATAAATAAAATTAACGAAATAATATACAAATAATTCAAATTATTTTAATTCAATTTTCAAAAACGTGCAACAATGCCAACAATACATAATCGAAAATTTGTTTTCGATTATAATAAACTAATTTTATAATAATTTTAAAAACTTAACTTATAAATTAAATATATTCCTTACCGCAAAATATTGAATTAATTAAATTAATGCTTTTCAATATACAGTACTTGTCACTAATTTATAAGTTATATTATATATTATAATTACAAATATTTACAATCTATATTTTTAAAATTACAAATAACTCAAAAAAGTTTGCAAAAAAGTTGAGATGATAGTACAGAGTATTAGATCTTTGCTTGAAGTGTCAATTAATCCCAATGATTAAAAAGAGGCTTAAACATCGCTTCAAGCGATTCATTTCTACGATTAAAACGTAAATAACATTTCATTTTTCTTTCTATTTCGCGATCAAAACCGGTCTTTGGTAACGTTTAATTCGAGCACTTCTAATCAGTTTTAACGCGTCATTATGACGAACAGTTGGATTTGATCACAAGGACGGAATAAAATTAATTTAAATACATTGAAAAATAAGATACGCTTACTCTTTGAGAGAAAAACTTCATATTTGAAGGAAAACAAACAAAACTTGGAAAATAACATAAGGATAAATACATTTTTTACAGATAGAATCAGTTTTTTACTCAATTAATTACTAGACATATGAAAAACAACATTAAATTCAAAGCCAGAGGTAATTAAACGATAAAAGGAGTTAACCTTTTATTTGTTTTAATCATAATTTACACGTTTCTATCGCTCGGTTTTTTGTATGGATAATCAATGTATTCAAAAATTTCTCTCTCAGATGTGATAGGAATCGGCTCTCCGGGCACTCCAGTTGAACCTAATTTACGCAAAGAATATTCATTAAGCGTAAAACCATTTTCATTGGCGTGTTGTCTCATTCGTTGATTGAACATATCGCTACCAGTAAAGTAAAGAATACCGCAGTAATACTGATCTATTGGTAAAAATCTGATATCAATGCGTCGATGAGGCAAACTGTGTTTGAGTTGACAAACTCCCATAAATTTTGTATTGCCTAACGATAGTCTGTCAGTAATGAGACCGCAATCTTCCAGTTTCTCCACGAAATCAGTTAAATACTTTACTTTTTGATTAGTTTTGATTTGATCCGATATTAACTTGGAATGCGATACCAATACATCGATATCACCACTTCGTTGCGCTCCGCGTCTATAACTGCCACAAATCGTAACAATCAAATTCTTATTGATTTTAATTGCTTCTCCATCGACGATATCGTCGATCTCTTCGATTTCTTTTCGAGGAATCTTCGTCTCAAATTCGGTTAAATATTTGAGACCAATTTTCTGGTGATGAATCAATTTATTTTGATGATTCTTCAAATCATCGATACTAGTGATACCTTCGTCGTACAACTTCTTGGCCACCGCTGGACCGATACCTGACACTCGACACAAATCATTGATTGTCGAGCTTTTGTCTGTTTGTCGAACTGTCTTCAATTTCTCTAATGTTCCCGTTTTCAAGTATTCTTCGATTTTTTGCGCAATTTTAGCGCCAATTCCGGGCAACTTTTTCGCTTCTTCGCCACTAGTGATGCGTTTGTTATGTGTGGACAGCGATGACGACGCCTTCCGATACGCATTGTATTTATGGATATTTCGGTTAACGTTTCGCTCGTATTCTCCTAATTCTAATAACATCTCACAAATATCTTTGTTTGCGTTGTTGTCATTGTTTGCATTTACATTGTTATGATTTTTATCGTTTTTTTGATTTGGTTTCGCCATCTATTTTGTGTGATAATTGAAACGTCCATTCAATTAAATCACATTAAATGTACGGAACACGTGATCACGTGATGCGATGTTTATAAACAATAAATAACGACAACACGCGTACACTTTCTATTTATTATAAACGGATGTTTTATACGGTACTGGAGTCAAGTGCAGTCCCCTCTAGTGGAGACATCTGCTGATTCACTGTATTTAAACGTTTAAATTTACTATAATAATTACAATTAACACTAA
>JAQGAW010000924.1:0-22841 GCA_034698025.1 Phthiracarus crinitus | reverse complement strand
ACTAAATATATCATTTGAGCTTTCCATTGAGCTTGAGCTAGCTTTAAGCTAGCTTGTCTGAGCTGAGCTTTCTCTCATCATTAATATACATGCTTAAAATCAATAGGAAAATATTACTTTCTAAAAATAATTTAAACTTTGCTAGATTAATTTACTATAAACTTGTAACAATTTACTCAAAATAGAATTTATTTTTTATCACTTTTTCAATAAAAATCGTTAAGTTAAATATGAATTTCATTTAATATGAGTATAACATTAATTATTTACTGAAACTTAATCAAATTAAGGCCTAAAGGCGAAATATTTAAAAAGTAATTGAAAATTGTTTTTATTTTGGTTTTTGAATAATTAGTATACTTATATTTCTTCGTCAGATAACTTTTGGTCGGCAAATAATAAAAAATATTATAACGTTCGAATCATTTTCGAGTCTCAATTTTATATAATATTTCTAAGGTTTTGACTAAAGATCAAAATTTTCTTATAAGGTAGTTTAAAATGTATGCAAGGGATTTTCGATTTCACACCTGTGAGTTATTATAAGCCTTTTATTTGTCGGTAATACTTGAAACATTGAGTTTATGATGATATACCTAAAAATATTAATGGACTTTAAACATATGCCTAAATAAATTTTTCTCTATTAGTCCAAACTTTAGCAAAATTATTTAAAAGTAAGACTTAATAATGACCCGAACGGTATAATAATACAAAAGTTATTATTTCCTTGAAGGCAAATTTAAATTCATTTCAATATTTTTTGGTTGTCAATCAGAACTGAAATCAAGAATTTCTATCTAAATTAATAATAATTACCAGATGTCAGCGCAATACTACTGAAAAGACCTTCATATTGATTGATTAAATATATTACTTTTTGCATATTAAAAATAGATGGACAAAAGCTATCCAGAAAATGGACTAATATTACTGTAATTGGATACAAATCTTAAACGATACAGTTCAGATATGTGTTTCCAAAATTTTTATTGAAGCATAAATAGCGTTAAACAAAAAAATAAAAAACAAGAAAGAGAATGAACATTCAGAAATGAGCTTAATTCTAAGATATAATTACTGGACTTAATATTTCTTCAATAATAAATAAACCTTTTCAATAACAATGAGCTAAATTTGAATTTACAATGAATTTTACAACACGATAAAATAAATGCAAATCATCGTCTGGAACCCTAAAATTTTTTGAAGTAGATATTATCATATATAGTTCTTAATCTATCAAAGAATTAGAATTTCAAGTCATAGTATTTGCTAATTGTTGGAAGGCTCGGACGTATGTTAATAATGTGTATATGAATTTTGTATTCAAAATTATTTGCATAATTTATTAATATATAATGAAGTATTTTATTTTCTCGTAAGCATTAACAGAAACACAAATTCAATAAAGATTTATAAGAAAATTTTTCAAGTTATTGACTATTAGTTTAAATAATTTATTTATTAGAATTATGAAGATTATAACAATTATTATGACTATTACTTTTATTTTAGAGTATTTTAGAATAAAAGCTCAGCAGAGCATTGTTTTCAACGATTTTGATTATAATTATCTGCACAAATCTTTTTCAAGTCTCTCAGTGTTTGGCGAAGATATCCGTCAAACAACAAGGAAATAAGAATATTTTGCAAGTATTTAACATACTAACATCATTATTCATTAAATCAAACTTTTAATTAATTTTTTCAAAATTAGTGAACAATTCCACACTCAAAGATGGGTTAAAGAATAAGCAAATAAGTGCCAGAAGAGCTTAACAAAACAAGTTCTCAGTTTAGTAATGTATACTAATACCAAAGTATATACGGATATTGAATATGCAAGTCTAACCGAAGAAAGCGTGAATTTTTACAATTTGCTAATATAGCGAAAAACGAGACAATTTTATGCTTTACTGATTTTGGTTATTCTGCCGATGGTATTCATCAAATTAAGGATAATAAGATAAAAATACCACTTCTTTGCTGGTAAATATTTGCTTCATTAAAAATAATTCTTATATTTACGTAAAAACCTAAAAACAACTTTCTTTAAATGACTTATAGTTTTAGAGGATGTAAAATAATTTTAATTTTATTCGAGTAAGAATAATTATACCTTATTCCGAATTATTTTGGTTAAAACTTTGTAATAATGATATATTTTAGTTTTGTATAATTTTAAAATTTTAGTTTTACTTTTTATTTTTTTTACAAATATTTTAATTCTAATTTTCTTCTACTCTTACATTTAAATCATTAATGCAAACTTTGATTACAAAAACAATAATTTTACAGTAATTACGACGTTCTTAAAAGTTGCAATACTAAAGTTTATGAAAAATATTCGAAACAATGCAAACAATCAGCGATTGATGGACTCGAAAGGATATTGGATAAGCAATCAAAGGATGCGATGAGTTTTGCTTGCTGTGAATATACGGATGAGAGCGATAAATGTGTTTGCATTCTCCATCTCGCGCCCAAAAGTAGCCTAAGAGTGGCACCAAAAATCACCGTTGGAACCAATCATTAAAATATTGACGAGCATACCAGAATAAATTTAAAAATTCCAATGAATTTAATTATAAAATTACTTATAAGTTTAAATTATGTGTAAATGCATAATATTTCAGAAAGTTTTCTATGATTAAAAAAATTCAACTTTATTTCAACTTTAATAATAATAATATTATTGTTTTTAGGAAAGATATTTAAAATAAATATACAAATAAATAATTTTTATACTTTTCATCGCTTATGACCAAGGGGTAAAAAATTCTTTGAGCAAAGAAATTTAGTTTTTGAATTTTTTTGAGAAATATAGCTAATATTCCAAACATTTCTCAAAGAATTTCAAATAATATTTATGTTTCTCAAAGAAATTTGTAAATTTAATAGAAAAATTGTTCAATTTTTAATAATTGGCATATTAAAAACAATCGCATTTAATTGTAGTTCTTATTAACTAATTTATATAAATTATTTAATGATATAAAACAAAAATTATGCTCAAAGAAATGTCAAAGAATTAAACTAAATTTTAATTTTCTAAAAGAATAATCAAAGAATTTTGTTAATTTTCTCAAAGAAATTTGAATAAATAGTCAAATAATTTTCAAAGAATTTCATACTTTATTCTCAAAGAAAATTTTACCCCTTGGTTATGATATTAACTAAAAAATGAATTAAATCTATAATATGATGGGAGAAAGTTGTGCTCAATTCAAGCTCAAATTAAAGTCTAAATTTAAGTTCAAAGCTCAGAGTCTGGTGAGCTTAGATTTATGAGATTTGCGAATCAAATATAAAATCACTAGAGATGAGCACTATTTAGCTATTTTTTGAAATGAACAATATGTTGCGAAAACCGAATAGAATTCACAATATAAGCTTACAGTATATCACGTTTATTCGATCCCCGATTATATGCCACTAAATATCGTATTATAATTATTAATTGGTTTATTGTACAGTATTTAGTGTTTTGATTAAGATTAACTTAAATCGGCATTAGCTCTACCGTACAGTAATATTTAAGTATAGCATAAATATTAATTTAAAGCTTACCTTCAAATCATTTATAGCATCGATTACTTCATCAAAATTAAATAATGATAACAAGGAAACCATTTGATTGGATTAATCAAAATTAATCGACAAAAAATAGGTCGTACAACAATAATAAGCAGAGATGTTAATTAAAAGTTATCGGATGTGTTGTAATTCGTTTGAACAAACATTTAACACATTTCATCGAATTTAATGTCTCAATAAAACGTTTTCATAGTTTATAGAAATCAACACAAATTTTGTACACTAAATATGACTAATACTTTGATTAAACCAAATATGTTATTAAAAATGCGTAATAATTTCACTCTTTAACTCACAATAATAATGCTTTTTTTATTGTAAAACAAAAACATCAACATATTTAACAATAAAACACATATCGTTTATAAGCGTTTGTTTCGTATTTAACGTTCAAATTAGTTTAAAATTTATTTATTTTTTGTAAAAATATATTCATAAAACTTCAAAATTATTATTATTTTTTATATAATCAAGTTTACCCCTTTTACAGAACATCAAGTTTACATGTAATAAAGATTTCAATTAGTATTCAACAAAAAACTTAGAAAAACACATATTTCCACGAAACGTGTGATTAGAAAACAATTTTTTAAATCGTATTAATTTATTCAACTATTATTAATAAAAAGGTAATGACGTTTTCTTTAATACAACATCCAGATATAACATATGCATATTACCAAATGGTACTCAATTGCAGTACAGGTACTCATTTATTTCCTAAGAAAATATTTTCGTTTAAATTCAAAAAAATTTCAAAAATATTTATTTGATCACTAAATTAGCGGTTTTTCAAAGAATAATTTGGTTAATTCCTACGTATTCTTTATATTCTCTAACCGTTATTTAATACACTAATTATACGTTTCACAACTTGTTTTTAACTATTCAAATATTTTTAACTAATAATCATCACTTTTTAAAAGAAAGTCAATTACAATATTATCACAATTTCAGTGTATATTAAAAAAAACTTACTAAATGCTTGTCTTTAATCTCAAAAAAAACACATTACGTTATAAAAAAAACTTAAAAGAATAATCTAATAATTCAGTATTTGTTTTGAATTAACAATAAATTATTTAAAAATTTATTTGCAGACATAATCATTTGATAACATTCAAAACTAATAAGAAATGGTTAAATTTTCATTTAAAAACACATAAATATAACAGAGTATGTAAATCTATTTAATTTCACAAAAAAACTGTATTTTAAAAATTCAATATATATGATGCTATACAATAAATTGAAAAAAAAAGATTTTGTTGGAAAAAACATTATTATTACATATAAATAAAACATTGCGTAAAAAGGGGTAAATAACAAATTCAATTGATTATAAGATCAATTATGCAAATATAGATCGCATCGAATTTTACGGGATTATTCTTCCAGTTATAATTATTTTTGTTTCGGTTATTCGCGAAAATAATCTTCATTATACAAAATTTACATAATATTTTTTAAAAACTTTTATCTGCTGTCGTATATCGGAGTTCGGACTTAGAAAAGCGATATTGCTCTGCGATGAGGACTCGTTCATCTTATTAAAAAAATATTATAGTCGTTTTCTCTACAAATTTATATCATATTTCTATATTTGTTTTTAACAAAATAAATTATATGACCAAAAATATATATAATCATTTTAAAAGCTCACTACTATTTCATACTAAAACTATTTTTCTAAGCTCTCTGCCGTATCTCTAGAGAAATGAATCAATAAAATTCGATGCAATCACAAAATAGAAGTCCAATTTGTTTTTAATAGTATATTTGCCTCAATATGTGAAAAATAAAATGTATTATTTATAAATTCATTTATTTATTACATAAAATTTAATTTGTATGTAATGTTTGTATATGACGAAAAAAATTAATGGTTTCACATAAAATTTGCTCTGTATATTTGAAATATAATGATTTTTTTGTTTGGGATTTTCTTTTTCGTTTTATTTAGACAGAGGGTTACATCAGAGCTTTGTGTATATGAAAAAAACAATAAAATAATGAAACAGTTTTTATTATATATAACAATAAAATACAAATCAACATTCAAATGAACAAAAAAATTCATTTGATTCTCTAATCAATAATAAGAGGATATGGGAACACGTCTTTTTTGGAAAAAAAATTGTTAACGATTTTTATATTTTGCCCATTTCTCAAAAAAAATTAAAATTACAATATTTTCTATATTATAAATCTGAAGAAAAAAATACATTAATAATAACGATAAAACTTAATTGTCGAAATAATCGAATGAATTAGACTCTGATGACAAAATATAGTGTTTGTGTGATAGAAATGTTGATTTTTTAATATTTCTAAATTTACTTTTCCTGAAACGGAGAAGAAATCAATTATAGTTATAAACAAACTCAATTAAGTAGTAATGAAATCAAATTTATGGGCAAATAAATTTACTTGTTATTTCTTCTTTGCGTGAAGCATTTCCATAAGAAGTGTCTGTGTTGGAGCGCTTCCGCCCATGTGTTTAAAATAAAGAAACTCTTCGCCTCTGAGAGTTAAGGCTCGCAATTCTGGCACCTGTGCCATCAATAAACCAAACTTGTCCTGTATTTAATAATAACACACAAATTTTTTAGTTTTTTAAATATTAATCGAGATTTATTAATGGTTATAAATAAATAGAGTTGTTAATGATTACAGTGATCTGTGGATAGCAACTAATTGTATATTCGAGAAGAGCCTGTTGTGTCTGTTCGTGTGCGTCATGAACCAGTTTAAAGTTTGACAAACCGTTCACTTCTGGAAATTAAAAAAACGAAATTAATATAAATTAAAACCATAACATAAACGGATTAATTTTTACTCAGAACTAATTTATATTAATTGAAACGATTGTATGGAATCATACCTGGATTCAGTAAAAGTAAAAATTTCAGACATATGTAATCGATGGGATCTAATTTAAGGTCTTGAAGGCGAGCAGACACCTGATGCAGCTGATCGGCCACACTGGGAACGCCCAACAACGCCAGTGCCAGTAAGTCAAACTTTTGACCGTTTGGTAATGTGGTCTCGTCTGGAAGGCCGACGTGCAGCCTTTGATGAATGTGATCGAGTACTAGCATATCACTCCACGCGTGTTGCAATAATTTCATTTGATCGTCCACCTGAACAGTCAAATTATCAAATCAAATCAATTCAGCTAAATTTTTCAAAATGACGCAAAGCGTGTATTTGTTTAAATCAAGATAATGAAATTGAAACGCGATAATCTGATATTTTTTAGGATAACAAATAAATCAAATTCCTTGTTCAGTATCATAAGCTATTGAGGACGAACTCATTTTCAAAGCGTTAAAGCCTTTTTTAAAATCAAATCGCATAAGAAATTTATTTATTATAATGCATTCATAATTAAAATGAATATTTAACAGATGAATAAAAACTAAAAAGTGTGCTCATTAACTCTAGGAAGCCTAATCGTACGCAAGGCTTCTGATAAGCAGCAATAATTTTTGAAAAAGCATGAGCACAGATAAAAAACAGATTAAACGCCAGTGGAGAACATATATATTAATATGCCTAATATCTTAACCCAAAACTTTACATCCAATTAAATACTTTTGACAGAAAATAAATTTCAAGAAAACTTTTTGTATTTTGGTATTTACAGCATTAAGAATATAAACCGTATGTTTCTTTTTCGAGTTTCACTTTTAAATAATTATGCTAAGGTTTGGACTAACAGAGAAAACTTTTATTTTGAAAAATAAGACTAAAATCCATTAATATTTGAGGTTTATCTTTATAAACTTTGGGTTTCAATTATCACTTTTGAAAAATGCTTATAATAACTCACATGTGTGAAATAGCATATCCCAAGTTTGCATTTTAACCTGCTTTCAAAGAAAATTTTTCTTTATTAGTCCAAACCTTAGCAAAATTAATTAAAAGTGAGACTCGAAAAAGAAACATACGGTATAAAAATATAAGAAATTTTACGTTACTTTTTATACAAAAAAAGGTTACGATTATTTTAATTTTTATTATCATTTTGAAAGATCATAAACAGATAGTTTTATTAGTGAATAAAAACGTTTGAATAAACTAGGTCTGCCATAATTTCTTTTTCACAATGTATTAATAAAATTATCAAGATTTTAAAAATAATTTCTTAATATCACACGATATTCAATGTTAAGCGAACGAAAAAAAGGAGAGTAAGACACAGATATGTCAATTAAATCCATCCAATTCAGGCAAAAAAGACAACTATATTATTCAAATTGGAATATTGAATTTACTGTACAGTTTGCTATGAATTGAAAGTTTTTTTAATTGCGAACAAAAACCTATTTAAATACAATTTACGACTTTAAAAAATAAATAAACATTAAAAAATCTTAATAATCTTTTCGCTATCTCTCATTTGAATTCATTTTTTAATACTGCGAATAAAATAACAATAGTTTATTTAAAGTTAAAATATACTTATAAGACTTCTATTCATGCGAAAAAATGCGAAGTTTTTCGAATTCAAACCCATAAAGACCTTCATATATTGAATCCAAAAATTTCGATGTCAAATACATAAATAGTTAGCTAACAAATAAAATTCAAAGCTAACAACATATTAAGAGATACTACAGAAAAATGAAAGAATTATGTTCATTGTATTTTTAGTTAACAGCGAGTTGAGAAAAATTTAATATAATGTTATGATTAATAAAATGAACAATTTGTAGGCGCGAAGCAATTAAAAATTGGGATTACATTTAAATAAATAGTTTCTAAATCAGTAAATATCCCCATTTACGGGGAATAAACGCGTAACACATATGTGAATGCAAGCCTATCTGACACGACTTGTGGAAAATCTCGTGATAAGAAAAATGTTTCGGCTAAATAAATGATTAGTTTGGATCCGAATAAAACTAAAATATGAGCTAAAATATACAAGTGTTGTGTATATATTTAAAGTTTATGCTGTACTGTATACATGACGTGACGCATAAAGAAGAGAAAAAAGGAAAAGTAGCAGAGATTGCATTGTAGTGCAACTTTCGCTAATTGACACACTAACCCACTTTTCACTCAACTCGTGTATATTTAGAGGCATAGCGAAAACAGAAAAAACTTTGTGCGACACTGAAATAAGCGAAATCAACTTCTCCTTTCATCTCTTATTTTATCTATAATTAAATTGCTTAAATAAAAACCACTATTCTATTGAATGATTTCGAAACGCGATCGAAACACAATGCAAGCTTGTAGTTGTAGTAAATAGTATTAATTCATACATTTATTTCATATTTAAGTTTTTTCTTTTTCTCTTTATAGTCATTTAAGTCATAAATAAAATTAAACTAAACTAAACCACTTGCAATCAAAAAGTAGATTAAGTAATAGAGATTATTATCATAAAAAACATTAACTTTCCAAATACAATAATCGTTTTTCACTTGCCGTCAGCTATATATAACTTATGAATTTGAAAGTCACACTAATTTCGCTTTCGCTCTCTCCTCTCTCGTATACAAAAGATAAGCGGTTTAATAGTCGTGAAAGTGTATTCTATTGACTGAAGCGGTATAGTGTTCTAGTAGTTGTAGTATCGGTATCTAGAATTGATGATACAGATAAGACATGGGAGACAGCGTCACAGCTACTAAAGATTAGCCTTTGACCCCATAGACAAAAGATAATTAATAATAATTCAAGTATTTAACTAGAAGTTGTTGCAATTGGATTATAGCTTATATAAGTAATGAATACTTATAAACTGTATATACTATTACAGTACGTTGATATGAATTGTAACAAATAATACAGAATTATGAACGCATAAAGCAATTACGAGAATCATTATTATCTTTATTACAAAAATATTTCTTAAATTATATCTGAAATAAATCATTATTTTTAGGGGAAGATAACTGTAAAAAATAGCGATAGTGAAAGCTGCAGCAATGAATAGAGTGTTTGAAGGCTGCATCACATCAAGTGTGCATTTAAAGCCTGAGGCATAATTAAAATCGTGATTCGCTTTTCCTCTTGACCCACTTTCGTAATATTATTGCGAATGATAGTTAGCAGAGCTAATGAAAGTGGAAATACAGTTCTTTGCCAACAACTTGAGCACATACAGACTGTACAAGACATACAAGACATGCAAGTTGTACTGCAACTGTTTAAGAGTATAAGCGCGCATAAGGATGTATGGATGGGATTATGATAATGATAATGATATAATGATAGTTTGATTTGTTTGTCACTAACCTTTAGATCCTTAAAAAAGATGCTATTCCTGGCCCAGTCTACCTGAGCGAATAGCGATTGGTCGATAACTTTACACATTAATTCAAATAAATCCACTTCACACTGATTATATGTTTGATTATTCAATAAACCAAATAATTGACTTTGCCATTCCTTGTCGTCAGGCATAGATAATTGAAATTCTCGGATAAGCTGCGGTAGTTTACCGTTGTTTGTGTTGGCGGAAGTGGTTAACTGCATAGCAGCGACACCAGTACTGAGCGAACTGGTGGCCGCTGTGGGCACTGGCGCTGTGTCGTAATGAAAGTGTGCGCCATTTTTCGGTGAGAGAGCGTTAGGCGTACCAGCAGTACTGGGACTACCAGTTGGACTGTTGGTCACCCATTTCATTAACTCTGGCGCTACTGGTGAATGAATTGTTGGTCCAGCAGTAGGCAATGCCGGTCCATGAGGTGGTGGCGGTAATGCTGGCAATGGTGTGGAAGCGATACCACTATGTGCTACGAAATGTTGCGTTCCATGAGAATTTGTTAATGTCTGACCAGGTGATGGTGAAGAGTCTGGAGATGAGGTCGATGATGATAACTGCGGGATTTGAATTAATTCTTGTTTGATCCCATCAGCAGAGTAGAGGTGCGCGCCCGGCGGTCCGTGAAGGGCTGGGATGTAGTGTGAACCTCCCACCTCTCCAGGAGCTCCACTATGGCCGTGAGCACTCATCAATTGTTGACACGGAGGACGAGACAATTGTTTTTGGCGCATCAATTGTAATCTTCGTGCGCGATCTCTTTTGTACATTGGACCGAATTTGTTTCGACCACCTCTCATACGGTCTGCTCGAACAGCTGTTAACATCAAACAAACAAATTGTCATTTTTAATTGTTAGCTAATTATTTCAAAACAAAACACATTTTCCGTACAATTAATTATATATGCATTTCGGGTAATTTTACTGTTGCGTACATATACAGGTATCCAAATTTTATCATAAATCATTTCAGGAAAAGTTTTTTCAATGATAAACTACTCAATGTGCTCAATGTGGGCGTTTTGAAAGTGAAGATAACAATATTAAAATTCATATGCGATAAAAAATAATTTTGAAAAACCAAAAAAAATTCAGTTATACGGGCAGTAAAACAGCGTTTAATTGCATTTCACTTTCTTTCTCTGCGGTAAAAATAAAATATGAAAACTAAACTAATAAAATAAAATTAATGGTCTAAAAATCATAAGATTTTAAATGCAAACACAGTTTTTTAATTTGTTTTCATACGTCAACCGAAATGATTAAAATGTTTAAAAATACGTTTATTTTTAATGTGCGCGTGAATTAATTTGGTTTTTTATTTTTTGCGTAATGTGTAATAGTAATGCATTTGCCGATCGGTCCATAAACATAATTACGAAAGAATGTCATTATCACAGACGGATTGCGAGGCAAAGGAAATGTGTTTCTGTTTCATTATTAACATAATTATTATACAAAAAGTTCTGTGGCGTAACTTTCCATAACTGATAGATTTGATTATTATTAAATAGTAAGGCTATTTCATTGTATTCCCAATGAATACAAATAAAATCATTAAAAATTCGTTATCTTCTTAATTGCAATCAAAATAATCAAATCCCAGTTAATATATCCTCAATTCTTCATTACATTTTTTATATTAATTGAATTATATTAAAAATTGCACATTTAGATAATATCCGAATTAAAATAATTATATTAAATAATGTTTATGAACCAAATAAGAATCTTTTATAAAACTAACAAATTAAAAAAACAAAAAAAGCATATCTCTAACTGTATTTATTTGTCATATTTATTATTTTCCCATAAAATTTAATAACATTTAAATATGCCCTAAAATTTAAGTTATGTTATCAGAAAATAGTTGCTTACAAGCAAAAGAGTGCGAATAGAAAGTAAATAAGGAGTTATTATATACTAATATATTTAACACACTGTCCCACATTTTTATCGAACTAGAGCTCCATATCTAACCAGTAATGGTTCGGTTCGGGCAATAGATTTCCGATTCACATCAATCACAAAAAAAACTTTAAAAATGATATTGAAATCAAACAATGAATAATAGTAATTATTATTTTTAAAATATTCAATATTTGGTAATTCAATAATAAATATAAGTCCATAAAATAATAAAATTTAATATTTATGTATTGAGATAGCAATAAAATTAATGAGATTTTTTTATTGTGTATTTAAAGTGGAGTACAACATGAAATAATTTTTTTATCGACCGGTGCATACAAGTTTTAAGCACATTAAGTATTTTAAGCATTATATTTCAGTGTATTAATTGCTTAAGAAAATTTTTTATTTTGTGCTAAATTTTATATAATAGATTATTAAAAAACTGCTCATCTAAGTTAATCGTTAAATCCTTTAATCGAAAATTTCGCGGTTAATCACGGTTTTCTGAAGTAGCAGTTTAAAAAAATACTATAGAAATTTCATGCTCTAGTTTGAAGCATCAGTTGCTAAATGGGTCAAACTCTCGATGCAAAAGAGAGTGAGTTATGCAACTCTGCAATGCCTTAGCAACCAAAAAACTTTTCTCTTTTAAAACTAACTCTCGCTGTTTTTATGTTACTGGTAGGAAACAATAATAAATTAGAGACTTAACGCGAAAAAAACTGTCCCACAATTGTTTTGGAGATATCATTAATTCAATAAAATAAATAACATTTATTTTCCAAGTATCAATCAAATGCGATTCAAACAGAGAATATTGCGATACATTTTTAAAAAAAATCCTTAATCCAAATGATGGATCACCGATGAAAGGTCTTTGTGTATGTGCAGAATAATAATTTTCATATTATATTCGATGGCTTAAGTGTCGGTCTACAAGAAATAACTAAATCGATAGAAATAACTTAATGAAAGTTTTCAAATCTTACAATTAGCTAAAATTTATTTCCTATAACGTAACAAAAAAAATTAAGGGCAAAAAGGTTTACGTCTCGCGAATCAATTATATGAATTAAGACATCTTCCCAAATATGTAATTAAGGCTAACAAACAATAACAAGTCCAGAATATAATAATATCGAGTTATCATTCGATCCCAGGAAAAAAGCAGAAAAAAACCAGATTAAACGTTATCACAATATACATACACTCACACTCACTATCGCTATATCTTTGACACAGTATGCTATATATGTTTTTCATATTTTGACATATAATTCATTATCGATACTTTATCTATTTCTGGAATACTTTAATCTGTTTGCCTCTACAGACGAGAATTATAAGAATGGAAAGCAGTATGAGATATAAAAGCAGGAGAAGTAAAATATAAAATGGATGGGAGAAACTTAACATTTTTTCAATATTTATAAGAAGGCCGTTATAACTAGTTTTTTAATAAAAATATTTTTAAAGATACGAATACTTCTACGTGAGTGTATTAAAAGAAATAAAAATATCAGCAATCCATTCAACGGATGCAATACACATTTTTTAGCGTTAATTATCACGCTATTAGTTATAATTTCGGTTCCATTTACTTGCGGCGTCATATTATAAAACAGTTTTGCCATCAAATACATAATAAACATATATTCAAAATAATTTCGCTCATATTTTTTGGCGCGTTTTGCTTCAAACTATCACTTAACAAGCAATAAATAACTTTTGTTAGCTTAGGTTATCCGTGAAGACTGTTATTACTAAATTTTTCCGTCTATTGTTTTTTCGCTCAAAAAAACACGCCTTTTATGTACAGCAGTATTTGAGGTTTGGCTTTGAAGGACTGAGCGTTATTTATTATTTTTATTATACTTAAATGGGAAAAACGTGATACATATTTTCAAAATAACGAGTCGGTGATGTTCAACAACGTATTTTCTAAATCTAATTTAGTGCCTTTTTGTGTACCTGTGTATGTATGGTAAATAAATAAAAAAATTAGAAACAATTTAATAGGATATTTCAACGCCGGTCTCTAATAAAGCAAATAAACTTTTCGCCAATGAATATATATGGAAATAAAAACAATAAACATTTCAATGTACTTAATAATTTATTAAATAATGAAGGAAACCAAGTAAAAGATGAAATAAAACCAAGAAAAACAAAAATTTTTAAAAAATATTGAGAACAGAATACGGTATGGAATGATAAAACATATAAATAAGTAAATAAAAAATTCATTAAAAAATAAGAATGGGATATTAAGCGAGAGATAGAATGGAGTTCATAATAATTGCGAGATATATAATATTGAGAGATCGGTTTTCAGATTAGAGTAACAATTGCATCATTGGCAACATTAGCATCTGAATCCCGAAGCGAAGCGAAACGAAGCAAACACCGCATACAAATCGCACGCCAAAATGATTTTACGCAACACAAAAAAGTTTTTTAAAAAATGAAACAAAATAAAAGGAACGCAAAGGAAATACAATCAAATAGCGAAAAACAAAAAAGAGTTTGTAAGTGTATATCCGGTATGTGATAGCGAGCAATGAAAAAAGTTGTTTAATGGTCTAATGGTATCTTTGCGTTTAATCATAAGCGCATTTTGCGAGCCATAATACCATACCACTCATTCGTAGATTGCGTTTCCAAATCTCTAGTGCGACAAAAGGGGTTCAAAAGTTTAGAAAAAGGGTTAAAAACAAAATTCAATTGACGTCAAGAGTGTTCGAGTTAATCAAATTTAGAAAACTTATTCTTTTGTAAATGTGAAGTATGATTGAGTAACGATTGCGCAAAACAAAAGTTTTGACTAAATATGTACGTAAACGCGTTGCAAATTATTGCAAAATATTATTATTTATTATTATTATTATACCAAACATACGTAAAACACTCACACATACGTAACCGCAAGCATCGGTTAAAAAAATTTTACACATTCGCTCATCGTTTGCTAAAAAAAGTGAAAGTAGATCAGTGGGGCTTAACAGTGACCCACTAATGCGAGAGAGTGTGAGCAATAGTTAGAGAGAGCGAGAGAGAGAAAGAGAAAAATACGTAAGCGAAAGAGAATTGCGAATGCGATTACGTACGATTTTTTTCTACTTTCGCTCATCGTTTGCTAAAAATGTGAAAGTAAGTCAGTGGGGCTTAACAGTGACCCAGTAATGAGAGAGTGAAAGTGAGAATAGAGAATGCGGGTCAAGATTTGCATTCAAAGTGGGTCACACTCTCTCTATCGTTTCGAGTGAAACTAAATATTAACTCAAGCCATGTATGCTATAATGTTATGTATAATTGCTAAATATCTAAATAGTTCACATTTTTTGCTCTCACTCTCTATATCTCCCGCGCACAACATTTTATTTTTTTATTTCTAAAAAATTTTGTGATTTTCGATGCCGTTTTTATTTATCAAAGTTTATGATCATTCAATTTCCAAATCTGAAACTGAGGAAAATGCCGAGAAATAAAACGCGAAAATTTTAATGAATATAGCAGTAGTAAAACTCATTTATGTAGATATATCTATATGTGGCCTACTTTTCCGATTTTCACTGTACAATTAAATTTTTTTCTTTCATTGTATTTTTTCCTATTTTGTTGTTACTCGAAAATTGATAGGTATGCGTGATAGAAATATTATATGAAAAAACTAAGCATAACAATAACTAATACGCGCATAACTAACTATAGATAGATATAATGATTTATTTGCTCAATAATCTAAACGAGAAAAGTAAATATCCGAAAAAATTGGCACCACTACGAAAAAAGCCGTGCAGTGTGTAGTGTATAGCGAATAGATTTAGGCAACAAATTCTCTTCACATTCAATCACTCTTTTCACACAAATTTCGCGTATTGAATACACGAGTGAAAAAATTCGTGTCGCGCCACTGAAAACTGTGTGAGACTGCGATTGTATGTATTAGTGAAAGGGAAATTCAAAAAAGCAGAAATACCTTTTCAAAAAAATCTACACACAAACAGCACGGTCAAAAAATGTTTGGCTAAAAAAACATTGCACTTGACGCTACTAAACAAAAGTGGAACACAAGCACTGGATTGAGAGCCAAAACAAAAAATAAAATCGATATACTCATTAAAAATAGCTAATTATTCTGATTAACTATTTAATTATTAATATATTTATGAATTAAAAACAAGATTGAAGCGGTGGTAAAATATGATTTCTCATGTTTAATTTAGTTAATGTTTTGGCCACTCCATTCTTTAATAATTTTTCAATAAATTGTTTAATTTTTTTCATAAGAGATTCTTTGAATTAAAAAATTTAAAAATGTTTTACTGCAAGTTAGTCTCACAACGGAATATTCCACGCAAAATTCTCGGATATAGTATATAATATATAAAACTTATTTCATTCGAAAACGGCATATTCCACTTAAATCTGATTTATATTAAAAATATGTAAAAACGGAATAATCCAATCAAAACCGGTTCTATTTACCAGAAATGTTTATTAAAAAGCATCTTATAGTTAAAAATCATTTCATTACGACAAGAATTGTGAAATGCGTTTGCTATGATAAAACTGTGACAGATAATGACGGACAAAGTAATTTTCAAATCCATATCTACTTTGGCAAAGTAAGATAAAAAAATCTATGAATACTAAAATGGTAATCTCTGAGCTTAGAATATTTTAAAAAAACTTAAAAAATATCTATGATAAAAGTGGGAGAATATATATAATTACGCCAACGCTTTATATTTAGTTTTAGGTTTACGAGATATCATTAAAAAAATAGGAACTAATTTAGTTGATAGAAATGCATATGTGTATGTGTTAGTCATGAGTGATTGTCATACCTTCGAGCTTCATTCCCACTTCTAGGCACTTTTGAAATCGGCAGTATGGACATCTCTTACGCTGCGATTTGTCAATATGGCAGTTACGGTCAGCTACACAAGTGTACACTTTTTTATTCTGTACTGTCCTCTTGAAGAATCCTTTACACGATTCACAAGTCAATAGCCCGTAGTGATAACCAGACACTTTATCACCGCACACCGGACACAACTCTTCGATGCCCTCCTTAGTGTCGGGCTGGTCCTGTTGCTGATGGCCGTACTCGATGAGCGCTGTGCCACCCGTTAGCGACACCACAGGCGTTAGCGGTCCGGGAGTGGCCACTGTCGCCACCGTTAACGACAGACCAGACTGACCAACACTCGATGCCAGCGATGTTCCGACTGTGGGAATAAAACATCCAGCATTGTCTATGTGGTATGACATTGTTGTCATCATTTTATTATTATAATTAAACAACTTTTTGCTGCAATTGCTGCTGTTATGCAGCGGGGATTTCGATCCCCGGATATTATAATCGTAATAAGCCGTGGAAAACACTTTTAATCAACAATTTGCTGCACAATTACTAAATTATATGATTATAAACAGATTACTGATTAAGACAAGAGATTACTTTCCAGAGAAGAGAGAACGCATTAATTAAAAACTTTGTTTCCAGTTGTAGTGGTTATATGTGTACGAATGTACTGAATGTTTTTGATTCACAACTATATGAGTATGATTTCAAACGATTTTTATATCTTGTAATTTTAACACCACAACAGAGTGGCATAATTGCACCACAAAGCGATAGCTAACAACGCTTAGAAAAAATGATACTTTTTCCAAACGGCGCACAAACAAACCGAAACGCTTTTTCGCGATCACAGTAATGATCACAGTTTCAATTTGGTTGTGACAAACGTGAATACCATTATCACAATGCTTTGCGCTTTAAAACTAATACAAATTTTAACTATAGTTTGAGCTCATTTCTCTACAAGATTAAGCTCCACCTTTTATTTTACATATGATTTACACATACCGTACATACTGTATAAGCGTTATACACATACACACTCACACAAAACTTTTAAATTTTGCGCACTCTATCGGTGCTAAAAACAAAGTAATACACAATCGAGAAAACTTTTAGGTTAATGGGCGGAGTCCTATATTCGTAGCCCTATATAACACTACTTCGGCACTAAAAAATTTTTCTACTGAATAGATATGTATAAAGCTTGCCATATATATATGAATACGAAAAATACAAGTTATGGTTAGAAAGTTTTTTTGGGCAGAAATTTTTCAAATCACAGCCTGAGGCGATAAAGCAATACGCAAACAGCAAAAGAAAATGGTTATTAAAAAGGGGAAAATTAGATGACATAACGTAAAAAAAGTTGGTTTAGATCAAGGTCAACATGTTTAGCATGCACTGTATTTTTTGCTTAATTCAATTCTTGTTTACAGAAGTGGCACTTGATTTCGATTTATAGTTATGCGGAGATACAGAGAGAAAAAACTGAATAATCATTCAATTAATTCCTAATTTTTTTATCTTTCGATTTTTTCGTTATTTTTGTCGCTTTAAGTTATAAAATTGTGAATCGAATTTTTATTTGAATAAATTATATTATTATCACTTTTCAAGTATAACCAACAATTAGTTCTTAGATAATTTATAATTTACGCGTACCTTGAAATGTATATAATTTCGACATAATCTAACTTAATGTCAATTGAAACAAATCTCGAAATTACTGGTAATATGTGGTGACATCTATATACCAATTTAGCAACAAAATAGCATTACAACTAAAACACGAATTAAGTTACCATTTATTTTCAGCATTTTCATTATACTCGCTATTACGTACATAAACTAATGTTTTTTGTTTTAAAATGTTTACTAATAATACTATAAAACCTAATTAAAGAATTGCTAAAAATATGACAATAATAGATATTTTATCTCGACTTGATTTTGTGCCGTAAACTGAGCTAAAAAACAAAACAGTTCAGTCTTTATTTATAACTTGAAAGCTAAAGAAGAAGATAAATGAGTAAAAATAAATTAGTAAAAATGAAAATTGTTTGCATTAATTTAGTGCCAAAAAAGAATTAAACCTACACAGCCATCATTTATTGTAAATAAACAAATTAAAAGCGCGTCAAACTAAATATTGTGCATAATTTTTCACTTTTATTTTTATTAAATTAGAATAAATTTTTATAATCAGTTTAGATTTAAAGTTTGCATTTATACCAATAAAAATTAATTTCAATTAATTTCGTAAACTATAAATATTAAAAATGATATATAAAACGCATGTCTGATAAATTTAGAAAATGCTTTAGAATGTTATGAGTTAATTAGAATTTGAAAAAACAATGGTATTCTGCTTCTACTAGCTTATAACCCGTCTACGTAAGTAAGTAAGTAAGTAATAAGCAACTGATTAAGCATCTAAGGGATGGATAATTCCTAAAACTATGGTTAAAAAGTATTCCACATATATTTTATTTTTGAATATAAAATTAGTTTTCCTCTATAAATGTTACAAACCGATTTGAATAAAAAACAAATCGAATAAGTGTGAACACGTCTTTAGTTCAAACTCCATTAATATTAATGATTGTTATGAATTTAATTTAAATTCTAGGATTTTTAATGGAAAATTCATTTAAATGTTAACCCGTAAATTTCGCTACAAATAATAATTAAACTGAAACCACCCATTCTTATACTTTAAGATTAAACCCGATGTTAAACCTAACTGTCGACAACTTTAATATATACAAACAAAACTTCATTAATAACTTGAACATTAAGTGCATAAAATAAATCTAAATAACAACTTAATGATTAATTTATGGGATTATCAAAAATTCACGTATTTATATAAAGGATTAGCATATATTTCATCTGAATTAATCGAAAGCATTAATAGACTAGTTATATAGAGAATATACACTGTAGATATATGTGAAACAAGTTAATACACTGATACTTAATTCAGTGCGAATCTATTGTTCGAGATTTCCATTCGACAAATTCTTTGTACGCTTCACTGACTAAAATACTCTCATAGTTTGTTGTCATGAGATTATTATATAAAACCACGAAATCAAACCATTTCATTCTATGAAAGATAATCCAGTTTTTCATCATAAATATGGTTAGTAGGGTGGGGTACAACCAGACAAAAGCGCAATTGTTAGCGAATTTTGCAGCAAAAACACATAAACAGAAAAATCTCGTGTCTATTACTATAAAAAATGGTTGATCCCAGTAATCAATAGACAACATAGAGAACAGACGAAAATAGGTCAGCGTCAGCGTCAGCTCTAAATATTCTGCTGTTCTAATATCAGTAGATATTTGCTCATACATTGGATATATACAGTATTTGTAACATAGATATACAGTACTCAATACAGTGTTGTTAACTTATATATTTTGGCCTATTCTTCGTTTTGGTTTAATACATCGAAATTCAGATTTGGTATTTTTTTCCTTAACAGTGTTATTGCGTTTTTAATAAAACTTTTATGCCATTACACGTAATAATTCATCGTAATCTGCTAAACGCTATCACATATTCATAGAAATTTTAGCGAAGAACTAATTATCAATTACTTAAAGAACAAAATGATGTAATAATGAATCAATAATCTGATTTGTTAATCGTTAGGGAATTTCAAGTACAATATTCAATTCTTCTCAGAGATAAATACTTAAGTGTAAAAGTCTGAAAAGCATAACTGAAATGAAACGCAAAATTTGAAGAATTGGAGCGCATTTATTTTTTTCCGAATGTTAGATCATATATCATGTTATACTATACTGAACACAGAATATTACTTTTGTTCGTAGCGTTACTTTACCCAATGTTCTGAAAAAATAAGGTTAATGGTTAGCAAACCAAATTTTTAAAATAAAAGAAATACGAGATATTTAGTAAAATTCGAAAATTGATACAAACAAAAGTACTCTTATTTTCAATAGACAATAATATTTACGGGATCGAAATCTATATAATAATTTTTAAACGATAGTTTAAATTTTATATCATATCAATTAAATGCGGAATATTATCAGCCAATATATATACGTTTTCTTCAAACGCGATTATAAAAATGTTAGTTCAATGCGCTGTAAGTTACACTTAATTATTACTTTGTTTCCCGAGTTTTGTTTATTGAAGATTTTTTAGAAATAAAAAAAACAAAAACGCTCTTCACTTCAGTTTCAGATAAGAACTTTAATAATAATAATTTATGTATAAATATTTTCATCGTATAAAAATTCCTAATTAAAGGTCAAAATTGATTTTTCGATAAGATATGAAAAACAAATTAAAATAAATATTTTCCGTAAATAGAAAAATTGAAATCAACAAATTAAATCTTAATGACATCTATTATAATTAAAGCTCGAATTTTTATTCTTGAAAATTTGAAAAATATACGAATATTTATTCTCAAAAAAATCTCAAAATTTTTAAAATTCTTTTAAGAATTTATCAAATATTGTTTTTAAGTATTTTAAATTTAACGTTAATAAATACATATGTTTTCACATTTATAATTTCCGTAAAATATCATATCTTTCTATCCGCATATTCTTTTTTGTTAAAAAGCTTCAAATATGCTTTTAATACTTTTATTTTAATTTAAAAACTTTTATATTGTTTTATGTCAAAATCCGAGCTTTAATTACGATAATTTAATAACTTAAGGTTAATGTTACGGTAAAGAAGAGTAGTCGCATGAAAATAGAAGCACAAAGAGTCTCATTAGAGCCTCAAATAGTCATTACCGGTAATACTAAATAATTATTATAGAAAAACTATATTTTAAAAATTTTATATCAAAAATACATTTATCCATTTTTTAGCTGACTTTCTTGTAGAGAAGTCCAGCTTATGGATTTGACCATGTCTGTCTGTCCGTACGTGCGCTTTCTTTATATTAATAAAGGGAATTGATATCTTGCAAAGCATTGTCTTAAAGATTAGTCTATAAATTTTTTATAAACAATTAGAAAGTCAGCTCTCTATGAATGTGCCGTTCTTGTTTAGTATGATGTAAGTGAAAAAAATTATTTTTATTGTGAAAATAAAAGAATTATAAAACGTATTTGAATATATGATCGACATTTATGTAAGAACTTAAAAAGTAGTCATTTCTCATATTTTCCGTTCTTTTAAGAAACTTGATTTAATTTCACTTTAAAGTGTACGACTATTATCTCATTCGTTTTTACAGTGAATGCTGAGTTTTTAGAAATATAGTGGAAGTATTGTTGTTAATTGTATATGTAAATGAATTACTGTAATGCGAATTTAAAATGAGTTTTTTAAAAGAAATGGATCATTAATTCTTATTATTAAAAATTGTTTTGTTAATATTATATCTATCGAAACAAACAAAAAGTTTTTAAAAACATAAACAATACATGACGATTATACTGTATATTTTAACAAATATATTTCATTCGGTGGTTCATTACAGTATGATTAATGAGCGAACAATTTAATCAATTATTAAATTAAATAACCGCAAAATACTGTACAGTATATCTTCAGTAAGAAAAACTTTGGTATATATTTTTGTAGCTTATTTGGGTATACATCCATTTTAGACGCTATTATAGCCTCATTTTTTCTTTGGGGTAAATTAGACATGGAAGCCGGAACACTACATGTACATGATATATACCAGAGAGACGTCAAAACGCTTTCCATTTTACCCCCTTTTTCCGAGTAACGGAAAGCGCACTCGTTTTAACTTTAGGCGTCAGTCTACAGCTAATTAAAATGAAATTGTTATATGCATTATGTAACAAATTTTGCAATATTAAAACGAGTGCTATTTCTCCGTTACGCGGGAAAAACTGGCAATAATGGAATAGTATTTGACATCAACGATAGATACACGGCGTGAACACATTTTCACCATAGCGTACTGTATATGAAAAACGAAAAGTAAAAATTGTATAATTTTATTTTTAATAAAACTGAACAAATTTTAAAAAGCAGAATCAAATGAACTATAAGTTTAATAACTTTTTACGACAGTATGTTAAAATTATTAAAAACTGACAGTTAAATATGGATATATTTAGTGTCCCTTTTTAATTGTTTAAACAATTTAAACGAAATTAAACACAACAAATATGAATTTATATAAATTTCGTTT